>JALPQI010004146.1:0-67976 GCA_025490895.1 Thaumatotibia leucotreta | reverse complement strand
TGATGTTTGCGGGAAGACTGTTCCAAAGACGAGAAGCTCGAATAGCAAACGAAACAGACATAAAGCCAGTGCGATGGAGTGATTTACTAGGTATACTGTAAGAGTGAAGGACATATTGTAATATCTCTATCAGAAGCGGACGCCCAAGTATGTAACTAAATATTTAGTCTACTATATTGGTAGCTGGTAGTGGAATGACTTGTTGATAAAGCGGCCCATGTTGGGATATCTCTGTCAGAAGCCGACGCGTCAGGTATGTCATCGTCAGTCTATTTTAGTCTACGAACAAATAAAACATGGAAGCCGCACTCCGTACTAAATTGCCTTTCAAAAACAGTCCTGAATTTTAGTTGACAAATATCACCCCCTCTTCAATGCATCACTGTAATAAATTTCAATATCAACCTATAAAAACTTAATCCGCCATTTAAAAATAGTTGTGATTGGTCCGTCAAAGTTTTGATTGGTTATATTCTATAAACATTTGTCAAAGATGTTGCGCTGAAATATGCGCGGTGTTAAGAAAAGCGCTATGTCCTGCCCATCTTCACACAATTGAACACTTGTTTTTGGGGTCATTTTTGAGCTGGCGTTAGACGTCCATATTATATATGGTCGCAGGTATACTGTTACTGTGAAGGACGAGTAGTCGGCATTTTTGGGGACGGGTCTAACGATTGCGGCGCTCTTAAAGCGGCCCATGTTGGGATATCCCTGTCAGAAGCCGACGCGTCAGGTATGTCACTAATTATATTGTATTTACTACGTATACTATGAGAGTGAAGGACATATTGTAATATCTCTATCAGAAGCGGACGCCTCAAGTATGTAACTAAATATTTACCCTCTTATTCATAAACGTTTGTTAACTTAACAAGCCGCTAATAATTGTTTGTCCCTTTCGGTCTTAACAATGTGTCCATAAGAGCAAAAGGGACAAACTTGCGGCTTGTTAAATTAGCAGACGTTTATGAATAAGGGGGTTAGTCTACTATATTGGTAGCTGGTAGTGGAATGACTTGTTGATAAAGCGGTCCATGTTGGGATATCCCTGTCAGAAGCGGACGCGTCAGGTATGTCACTAAATATTGCATTTACTAGGTATACTGTTAGAGTGAAGGACATATTGTAATATATCTATCAGAAGCGGACGCCTCAGGTATGTAACTAAATATTTAGTCTACTATATTGGTAGCTGGTAGTGGAATGACTTGTTGATAAAGCGGTCCATGTTGGGATATCCCTGTCAGAAGCCGACGCGTCAGGTATGTCACTAAATATTGCATTTACTAGGTATACTGTTACTGTGAAGGACGAGTAGTCGGCATTTTTGGGGACGGGGCTAACGACTGTGGGGCACTTAAAGCGGCCCATGTCGGGATATCCCTGTCAGAAGCCGACGCATCGTATTTCATCCATCATCAGCAGAGCTCGGATTTTTCACGGCAAAACAAAACACTAGCGTAATTTAGCCAGTGCTTGAAATATTATTTTATCGACACCTATCGAGTCTTACTAGAGTATATGACAGGTATTGCTTTAGTACATTTTTTCTATTTTTATTCGATGGTACACCTATCAGTGTGAATGTCAAAATTTAAAAACTAACAACGTGCGAAAATTTCGAAAAACAGGAGACTTACTAGAGCTCAAAATTAATGTTTTGGATCAGTCTGAGTTGACCTACTGGGGGTTAAAAGGTTGTGCATTAATTACCGGACATACTATCTACTCCTATCACTATTACCCAAATAAAATGTCTTGTGCTGCTGTGTGTACTGACGTAGATATTGAAGAAGAAATTGCGTCTGTTTCTAATATACAGGGTGGTCCAAACCTTGACGTCAAAAATTTTTTTTAGATTCCTCGCGTCATGTGCTATCAGAATATACCCCATGTATGTTAGCCGTTTTTTTGTGGTTTTCGAGTTATGAGTTTTTGAATTTTTTTTTGAGAAATTCTGGAATTTAGAAAATTAATAAAAAAAAACTATTGGGTTTTTTAACTAGTTTCTTTTTGTAAAAGTATTACTACAAATAAAGCATTTACTGACAAAAAAAATTTGCGTCCTCACTTTGATACAAGTAGGATAAAAAAATACCAAATTCAAAATTTTACGCTAAAAACGCATTTAATGTACGTAAATAAAAAAAACATATCCCAAGGATTTGTGGTGAATCTAAAGACTGCCCTAGACCTTGAACCTTCGTAAAAGCCAAAAAAAGTGGTACTTAATGATGAGGATTTTTCGGAGTACCTAGTCTGTCAAATAAACTTAAAAAAGCTTATAATTTTAAAGTAGTCAAAAATGACTTGAATAACTACAAAAAATGGGTTTTCGTGGTATTTTCTGTCTTTGTTTATTGATAAGAACAACAAAACAGACGAAATTTTACTTTATTTTTAAATTAAAAATGTTGAATTTTTTTTAAGTTTATTTGACCGACTACTCCGAAAAATCCTCATCATTAAGTATCACTTTTTTTTTGTTTTTACGAAGGTTTAAGGTCTAGGGCAGTCTTTAGATTCACCACAAATCCTTGGGATATGTTTTTTTTTATTTACGTACATTAATGCTATTTTGATGCGTTTTTAACGTAAAATTTTGAATTTGGTATTTTTTATCCTACTTGTATCAAAGTGAGGACGCTAATTTTTTTGTCAGTAAATGCTTTATTTGTATTAATACTTTTACAAAAATAAAATATAAAAAAAAACCAATAGTTTTTTTTTATCAATAAATTTCTTCATTCCAGAATTCCCCAAAAAATTTTTTTTCTAAAATTCATAACTCCAAAAAATCGGCTAACATACATGGGGTATATTCTGACAGCCCATGACGTAGGGAACCTAAAAAAAAATTTTTGACGTCAAGGTTTGGACCACCCTGTATAGTAACTTAAGTAACTTTATACAAATGTTTTGATTAGTTTTTTTGCATATTAATTTTATTTGGTGACTTTTATTTCTTCTAGTTCTGAATTATCGATATCGATACAATAATATTTCAATCACTGGCTAAATTACGCTAGTATTTTGTTTTGCCGTGAAAAATCCGAGCTCGTAAACGGACATCTCATTCATCTGGCCACGTTTTTTTGGAAGTGACTGCATCTTTTCGTACCATCTTCGGTCGTCAGATACGGCACCCGTTTCTCTATGAGACAACCAAAACCAACCTCAAATCATTCGGCCACTTCCAAATCTTTTAGTACCATTTTCGGTCGTCAGATACAGCACCCGTTTCTCTATGAGACAACCAAAGCGAACCTCAAATCATTCAGCCACTTCCAAAATAACGTGACCAGATGAATGAGATGTACGTTTACGCTCTGAGAAATGCCCACCCTCTCCTATTGCATTTCCCATAAACATAGTACGTATGGACACTAGAGTGTCCTGTCAATGTATGGAAAAAAATTTTTTTGAGCTACAGTTTCCCGAGAGGCATCCTTTTTTTCTAAATTTACACACATTCCGAAACTAGTAAAAAAAATTAAAATATATGTCATCTTTAGGGCTCTACCGCAGTGTAAAGATTTCATTTTTTTCTATTTTTCCGAAAAAAATTATATGCCAAAATATGTTTAATTATAGTATTTTTATTTATAAAAATAAATAAAATAAAAAATATAGGAAAAATATAATCAAAAAAATCCATATTACATTAAATATTTTTTCTTCTCAATTTTAATTTTATAGCTTGTCTTAAATCTATATTTTTTCAGCTCAGGGAGCCGAATTAAAAAAGTTTTTATTTGAAAACTTCAAACGATGGTAGAGGCCTAAAGATTTAGTCTATTTATAATTTTTTCCGTAATCTACAATTTATTTAGAGGCTTTTGGTAGGTCTCGCGTAAAAAAGTCGATTTCGGGACACTCTAATGGACACATCAGGACGCTGCTGCCCATATCCACGCTTGGCAAGTGGATTCACGCCGCGACAAAAAAATTGCGGAATAAAATCATTTAAATTACGCGCCACGCTGATCAAATTCACAATAAACAACAATATGCATGCGAATAACGACAAGCGGTTCCCTCTGACCGAAAAGATTGTATGCGCAGCACTTCTGGATTGCAGATTTTCGGGCCTAAAGGAGGTTTATACGTACTTACGAAAAAAACACACTACTCGGGCAGAATTGTTCCCAATAATTATTGTACGTACCTTTTATAGGATTCCAATCTCCAACCAAAACGGAACAAATATTTGTAATAAATAAATACACAAATAATGCCCTCGCCAGGATTCTAACCCGGAACCTCCAGCTGCGTAGGCAGGGTCACTACCAACTAGGCTACGGAGGCTGACAAATGAATAAGGTTTGTTCTTGTATTGACGCATTACATTTGTTTCAGTGGCGGCCCCATTCACGTCGCAGGAGCAAAACATCCGCTGCGTCAAACTATTGGCCCTCGAAGGACGATGCGCGCTCAGCACTAGTTTCGCTATCTTCAAATATATGGCTCTCTACTCTCTCATACAGTTCTTCTCCATACTTATACTTTACAACGTAAGTATTCTATACCTTACATATATCATCAGCCTATATCAGTCCACTGCTGGACGTAGGCCTCTCCAATTAACTATGCGTATAGACGCATTAGGAGGTGCCACGCTGGGCAAGCGGATTGGCGATCGCAGTAGTGTGTCCACTATGATGACGCTGCGGCCCTTCATAAATCTTCTATCAAAGAATTGTCAGTGACACTTCAATCCCATAGTCGACTCTTACGACACCTGCGGGTAGAGTTGGGGTGGTGACAAAGGTATTCTTACAGCCGTCACCACACAGCCAAGTATTATATTCCAATATATTTTATTTAGATTTTGTGATCGATAAGTTTTGATGGTCTATATTTTAAATCTTATACAAATGGTGCAAGTTTGTAAGGCGTAAATTCAAAACTGTGCGGACTTCGCTACCCCAATATTACACTGTGTTACACTTTCGGGGTAATCCTACGAACAAATAAAACATGGAAGCCGCACGCCATATTAAATTACCTGTCAAAAACGGTCCTGAATTTTAGTTGACAAGTGTCACCCCCTCTTCAATGCGTCACGGTAATGAATTTCAATGTCAACCTATAAAAACTTAAACCGCCATTTAAAAATAGTTGTGATTGGTCCATCAAAGTTTTGATTGGCTATATTATATAAGCATTTGTCAAAAATGTTGCGTCGACATATGCGCGGTGTTAAGAAAAGCGCTAGGTCCTGCCCATCTTGGCACAATTGAACAATTGTTTTTGGGGGCATTTTTGAGCTGGCGTTAGACGTCCATGTTATTTATGGTCGCAGGGGTAATCATATCTGAACTGAGTGTTAGTATGACAATGTTAAAATTTCGGGGTAATCATATCTGAACTGAGTGTTAGTATGACAGTGTTAAAATTTCGGGGTAATCGTATCTGAACTAAGTGTTAGTATGACAATGTTAAAATTTCGGGGTAATCATATCTGAACTGAGTGTTAGTATGACAATGTTAAAATTTCGGGGTAATCATATCTGAACTAAGTGTTAGTATGACAATGTTAAAATTTCGGGGTAATCATATCTGAACTGAGTGTTAGTATGACAATGTTAAAATTTCGGGGTAATCATATCTGAACTGAGTGTTAGTATGACAATGTTAAAATTTCGGGGTAATTATATCTGAACTGAGTGTTAGTATGACAATGTTAAAATTTCGGGGTAATCATATCTGAACTGAGTGTTAGTATGACAATGTTAAAATTTCGGGGTAATCATATCTGAACTAAGTGTTAGTATGACAATGTTAAAATTTCAAGCAGATAAAAGTGCGCGACAGCGATATGTAATTTAGAATTCAAAATGACCTATGGTGTCTGTTAAATTGTACTCGTAGTTCATAAAAACAGAGAAGAATAACTTACCGTGAATTTTAAGACTCGAACATACGTAGCAGTCTCTGCCACCTCAGTTAAGCCTGCTCTGTTTCGGTTTAGGGGTAAGATAGCCGGTGTAATTACTGGCATAGATAGAGGCAATCCATCTTAAGTCCTCAGGGTAGGCAGCGCATAGGCGATTTTCTGATCGCTATGTCCATGGGCCTCAGTTCCTGCTTTCCATCAGGTGGGCTGAGAGCTCAGTTGTCTACCTTCGTCTCAAAAAAGACACAATTTCAATAACCGCGATATACAGGATGTCCTTAGCCATTGGACAAAGCTGAAATGGACTTATCCGTTAGGGTATTGGAAACCGCTAGGGCCGTTACTAAAAAATAAGAAAGGCCTCGGCAAAGAGTACGATTTTGTACCGTTTGGCGTAGAAACTTTAGGTACCTTAGGTACCCCAGCGCACGCAAATTGTTTGCTGAGATCACGAAATGTCTGGTTGATGTAACTAAAAACCGAAGAGGTGGCGACTTCCTCGCACAACGCATCAGTATTGCGATACAGCGAGGAAATGCCGCCAGCATCCTCGGTACAATGCCACAAGGGCCAACCTTAGATATAGGTTAAGTAGATTAATTAGATTTAATCTATGTACGAGTACGTAAATTATTGTTTTGAGACTAAAGATTTCAATTGAAAATGTAAAAAAAGAATGTTTAGATTTTTTTACTTCAATGTTGTGCTGCCAGTGAAGTAACACGTTACTTCAGCTCATATACAGTACGTTTATTTTGGTTGTCGATTATTGGAATTAAATTATGTTAGATTTTTTTGATCTGTTGTTTTAGTTTAAAAATATTAATATGACCAAACGGGGCTTTAAGGTTTGTCCAATAGCTGAGGTCACCCTGTATGGTTTCACTAAACATGAGACCCGGATTTTTGAAAAAATAACCTACATGGACATGACAACACGAACGAAGCCATGCGTCATCGCGAATGAAACGACATTTAGGGCCTCTGGATGCTTAGCCAAGTTGTCAATCGCTAGCGCTTAGTAGCGTATCGTAGTTTTTCCTCTCTGTCACTCTTTCGTATTTATGCGACAAAGACAGTTAGCTGCCTTTCGCTTACGATTGAAGATTAAGCGTTAGCGATTGGCAACTTGTCTAAGCACCCTGTACTGTGAGGAACATTTTTCAGACCAAAAGGCATTTCTTTGAATCAGTACAAGACGTAAACTGCCACATAAAAGCAGTTTTTGTGTTTACATACATAATTAGGATATTCGTAAGTGTTGCGGTAAGTATCAAGCATACTATTCTTCTGGTGGTAATTAGTAAGCGTTTAACTTAGTCTATGAACGCTTACACAACTTAACAAGTTGTACTGTACAGTCAAAGACAAAATAAGGTGTACACAAAAATGTTCAAAAATATGTCCCAGTGCACTCTAATTCTGTGTAATAAGAACGTCGTAACATTTATGAGCGGATTCTTTCGATACTTATTTTTGCACTTGACTGTACTGTGAGGAACATTTTTCAGACCAAAAGGCATTTCTTTGAATCAGTACAAGACGTTAACTGACACATAAAGGCAGTTTTAATGTTTACGTACATAATTAGGATATTCGTACGTGTTACGGTAAGTATCAAGCATACTACTCTTCTGGTGGTAATTAGTAAGCGTTTAACTTAGTCTATGAACGCTTGCAATTTAACAAGTTGCTGAAATAGGCACAGTGTCAAGGAGGGACAGTGACATATGAAAACACTATGATAAGTTTACACCATTGTCATTCCCAGTAAGATCTTCCTTGTTCTCATTAACCGTACAACTATATACATGTTTTGTACGTGTTTTAAGAGACAATCCCTTATCGTATAGAGAGGTGATATATCTACATTTAATCTCTACTACGTTGTCTACGTGACGAACGTGTAGGATTGTGTTGGCCTATCTCATTGCACTGTACCTAACCTACACAGCATCGTATTTTCATTTGTAACCATTTTTACACCTAAGCTATGAGTGACTACAAATATGAATTTCTTTCCAGTACTTCTCGATCCTGGGCAACTACCAGTTCCTATACATCGACTTAGTGCTAACGACGCTGTTAGCGCTCTCATTAGGCCGCGCGGCTCCAGGCCCAATACTAGCGCCGCGGTCGCCGCCCGTGTCGCTCGTGGCTCTGCCCAGCATCCTGCCCCTCGTGGCCCAGGTAACATATACAGATATTCTATTTCACGAAGTCCGTTTGGTTATGAATGTTGTCAGGCGTGCGTGTATACAATGCTTTAGTGTGCGTAAGCCCGGGAGCGCTCAGTCACGATCGCGACGCGGTCGAAGTCGCTAGTGTTCTGAGTTCACGCCAGATTGTCTCACGAAGTAGCGTTAGCATGGAAACTAAACGTCGAAAAAAATTATAATACAAAATTTATTTTTTGTAAATTTATATCATCCACGCTGATAAGAATGACGATAGTAATTGTTAAAATTATTATTTTTTAGTTACAATACATTTTAATTACATGTAGGTACTTCTGCTCTTTTTTCTTTGTGATATCTAAATTAAAATGCTTACTTATATAAACACGTTTGGCTTTTATTTACTACCCGTAACAATACCTTCAAATTTTAACTAAAAGATTCCAAGTATTTCAACGAAATGTTACTTTTAAAATATATGTATATTAATTGGTGTAATCAGGTTTCCGTGCTAACGTTCCTCACGTTCGCGCACACAAGGACGCTTATCTGTACACTTTACACACACAACGAAAGACAAACGGACTTCGTGAGATAGAATATCTGTACCACAGTACTGCATCCTGGCCGACTACCGGTCCCTATACATCGACTTAGTGCTGACGACGGGCCCAGTGCTAGCGCCGCGGTCGCCGCCCGTGTCGCTCGTGGCTCTGCCCAGCATCCTGCCCCTCGTGGCCCAGGTAACATATACCACAGTAGCATCCTGGCCGACTACCGGTCCCTATACATCGACTTAGTGCTGACGACGGGCCCAGTGCTAGCGCCGCGGTCGCCGCCCGTGTCGCTCGTGGCTCTGCCCAGCATCCTGCCCCTCGTGGCCCAGGTAACATATACCACAGTAGCATCCTGGCCGACTACCGGTCCCTATACATCGACTTAGTGCTGACGACGGGCCCAGTGCTAGCGCCGCGGTCGCCGCCCGTGTCGCTCGTGGCTCTGCCCAGCATCCTGCCCCTCGTGGCCCAGGTAACATATACCACAGTAGCATCCTGGCCGACTACCGGTCCCTATACATCGACTTAGTGCTGACGACGGGCCCAGTGCTAGCGCCGCGGTCGCCGCCCGTGTCGCTCGTGGCTCTGCCCAGCATCCTGCCCCTCGTGGCCCAGGTAACATATACCACAGTAGCATCCTGGCCGACTACCGGTCCCTATACATCGACTTAGTGCTGACGACGGGCCCAGTGCTAGCGCCGCGGTCGCCGCCCGTGTCGCTCGTGGCTCTGCCCAGCATCCTGCCCCTCGTGGCCCAGGTAACATATACCACAGTAGCATCCTGGCCGACTACCGGTCCCTATACATCGACTTAGTGCTGACGACGGGCCCAGTGCTAGCGCCGCGGTCGCCGCCCGTGTCGCTCGTGGCTCTGCCCAGCATCCTGCCCCTCGTGGCCCAGGTAACATATACCACAGTAGCATCCTGGCCGACTACCGGTCCCTATACATCGACTTAGTGCTGACGACGGGCCCAGTGCTAGCGCCGCGGTCGCCGCCCGTGTCGCTCGTGGCTCTGCCCAGCATCCTGCCCCTCGTGGCCCAGGTAACATATACCACAGTAGCATCCTGGCCGACCACCGGTCCCTATACATCGACTTAGTGCTGACGACGCTGTTTATAGACGGTGTTTATACAGGGTCTAATCGATAAGTGTTTACAGGCCATAATTCCGTAAATATGAGAGATATCAGAAAAAAATTAAATGATATCGAAAGTGCATTACCCAACGAGTAAAATTACACTAATAACTTTTTTGAAATAAAATCGGAAATATCTCAAATATTAACTTCAAACCCTCCAATACATTTAGTACGCAACCGTTAATTCAAAGACTAGTTTAATACGAATATTTTTTTATTTAAGAATAAATGTTAGATTAATTATTTCATAAACGGTAGTATTATTATTTTATTACAATGTATTCGTACAAATAACGAATCTCTAACAGTTTTATCTCTTACGACACCTGACATTCTTTAAGGCTGTTAATTCGTCATACTAAATGTATGGGAGCGTTTTAAGTTAGTATTTTTAATATTACTTCATCTATTTAGAAAAAGTTATTAATGTAATTTTACTCGTTGGGTAACGTACTTTCGATATCAGTTGAAAGTTTTCTGATATCTCTCATATTTACGGAATTAAGGCTTGTAAATACTTATCGATTATACCCTGTATACTCTTTGCCACTAGGTACATAAAACGTTTTCACACGTGTATCGTCCGACGTTTTTCAGTGCATATGGCCCTCCGTATATTTCGACCTTACGTAAAATAGACAGTTTAGCGAAAAGGATCCAAACTCTGAAATTAGTCACTGAAATAAATGACGTTTTGTCTTATTTATACTATTAGGTCACAGAATTAGATTTGGATAGAAGAAACAAGTTCATTCATTTGTATGGCGGCCGAGCGTGTCAGATTTTGTACTGAAGTTGTTACTTGCCTATGATTTTAAATATGTCTCAGGCCCTTGAGTATTCATATTTTTTTGTGTTGTTGCAATTAATATTACTCAAGGAGGCATTATTAATGTTTTTGTTCACTTCAACTTACAAAATTGCAAAAAAGCCCGAAAGCTGCAAGCTGCGATTAAAGACGGACAACTCAGTGGATTTCACTGAGTTCATTTGACACGCTAAATAGATACGTTTGCTTGATCTATGGTATATATGACATCTGTGTGTTAGGTCAACTAAATTCTATTAACCAAAATTGTTTTTTTTTTTAGGTGGCACTGGTACTTCTATTACAACTGGCTGCTCTCTACCTACTACGAGCTCAGGAATGGTAATACTTTAATTCAAAATTATATAACTGCGAGTACATCAATTATTCCTTATTCCATTCCGTTGCCCAGTAGACGTTGGAGAATGTTTTCTTCTAACCATAACTAGGATTAATCTCTGCAAATATTTTAACTTCGACAACTGTATATTTATGGTCTATAACCCATTTTTTGTATTTTTTTCTTAACTAGAATTTTTAAGACTATTGAGTACCAACAGACTTAAACCCACTACCATCTCTTGTCTTCGTCGATTTCAGGGTTAAAATGGAATGTTGGAGGAAATAGTCTCGCGATTTGTATAATTTGGATCACGGAAATATAGATTAGACTATTATACCACAACATCGTCGTACACGTTCCCTATATTGTATAAAATTCCATTAAAACATTCGCTGTCGGTGTTTTAATGAAACCCTTTTTCTATTCCATGGAGAACATAATAGTACAATCGACAACACAGCTGTGGATACAGACAAAGTGCCAGAAATATGTATACACACCTTTATATCCAGGCAATAAAGTTCTGATTACATATTTTTGGCACTTTGCCTGTGTTCACAGGTGTGTTGTCGATAGTACATTACTATAGAGGCCAGGCCGAAAGGGGTTGCCGGCCGAAGTCATAATATAGACGGGATAGGTCTGAGGCTGGCAACCCCATATTTCCTGCCGAGGTATGTATAGTGCTTACCTCAAACTTGCAATGAAATAAACAACAAAAACAGCAAAAAGTACCAAGTTTTGCTTAGTGGCAGAATGTCATGATGCCTGTGCCACATTTATGTAGAATGGAAATAAAAAAGAGCACTTTGCCGGCCTAGGCCTTCAAGATTTGTATTAATTTCCATTAACGACCTCTCGTCCTAGTTGCACCTGAAACGTCATATTTCGCAACCTATTATAAGGAACATAACAACAATACAGGTGTAGTGAGAAATTACTTGCCTTCGGAAACGTTCGTAAACACATGCTGTTTCAGGCAGTGTCACCGGGTCTGACTGAAGTAGCATGACAGCTATTACTGTCAGTCTCAGTGAGATAGACTGAAACAGCATGACGTTGACGAACGTTTCCGAAGGCAAGTCATTTCTCACTACATCTGTACTTCATTGCATGTTTGAGAAAAAAATATAAATATTTCCTAATTAACATTTCCTCACCAGGTTTCACCAAGTAGAAGGAAACTCGGAGCTGGAAGTGGTCCTCTGTTGGGAGAACACGGTTATCTTCATCGTGTCGTCGTTCCAGTATCTCGTGATGGCGTGCGTGTATGCTAAGGGCTGGCCTTTTAGAGAACCGTTTTGTGCTAATTGTGAGTACCGATTTATAGTTCAACTACTGAGTGGTGCTTGGAGTAAGAATGATCGCAACTTTACACCCCCTGGTGCATTCCACGTGAATGTCGGATACATATATGACGCCATTCTTCGCGTATATTTACAATACAATTTTTGGTGTATCTTAATTTTATAACTGGGTGTTTGTAATATACAGTACGTATCACCTCGTAGGGCAAAGAAATAAACCCATTAATGTTTAGATCATACTAAACAACTTTTACTATGGGGCCAAACCCGAATTCACGAAAAAAAATTTGTCAGTTTCATACATTTTGATTGCGTGATCATGAACACGTTGTATGGGAGAGTACATTTTTTTTCGCGAATCCGTGTTTGGCCCCATAGTAAAAATTGTTTAGTATGATCTAAATATTAATGGGTTTCTTTCTTTGCTCTACGAGGTGATACATACTGTAGAGAATTCTCGCACTTTCCATATATTTCTAAGGATACTAGTTTAATATTGTTATTATTAAAATATTATCGAACCGGGTTACTCACGTATTTAAGTCGATGATTGCTCCGGACGAGGGGTCCTCGTCCGGAGCACCCTCGGCTGAAGCCCGACGCGTACTCTTAATGGGTCGAAACATGTCGAGCAATCATCGACTTCAATACGTGAGTAACCCGGTTCGATAATAATTTAATATGTTTGAGTCTCACGTTAGTTATAATTCTAATAATATTGTTATTTTCTAATTCTTCTTTCAGATTACATGGTGCTAACTCTTGTAACCCAGTGCGTGTTTGTGGTTCTGCTGCTATTCTGCCCGTGGAAAGAGCTAGCAGATCTTATGGAGGTTGAAGTATTCAAGGTAATTTAACATTATTGAATACATTTTTTTTATTTGTATGATTTATTTTTATAGGCTCTTTTTCTTCCACCCGTCTCTGTCTATTACAATTAATCGATGACGACGATTATCAGCATAACAACGAAATACATTTTGTTTCATGTTACTTGATTTTTAAAAGGCTTTTGACACTGTCCTTTGTCGTCCTAGTTCAATATCATAAACACCATTGATTAAGGAGATTTTGCTAAACAAGCCCTTAGACCTAAACATAAGTCACTTACATCACTAAACTAAGAAAGTAACAATTGGGTAGTTAGAAGATTGAAAAATACTTTTCTTGGAGTGCCTCAGGGTAGTGTTCTTGGTCCCTTTTTATTTCTGGTGTATATATACTATTTTATTGCTAAAGAGGTTAATAAGTCTACCATAAGCCTGGAAGAAGCTTTTACTTAATATATTAAGTGATACGTAATTTCCTAAGCTGATTTTCCTGATAATTGATTTTAATTTTTAGTGGGACGCTCAAGAGGAGAATATCTTCCGCATCTATCTATTGCTGGTGCCCGCGTTGCATCTCGTACTAGCCATCGCGATCGAGGTGAGTTTCTAACATGTGTAATTTATCATTTGTTTTCTCTGTTTAAATACAGATTAAATTTAAAACCAAAAAAAATGGTTAAGTAAACAAAATTAATATTAAAAATTATATACTCAGCGACGACAACAACGTATAAGGTGCAATCTGCGTTTTTTTGCTATCGTAGATAGCACTTTGTACGTTGTTTGTAGGGTTGAATCTCCTATGAGAAAAAATCGCAGATTGCACCTTATACGTTGTTGTCGTAGGGTGGCAAATAAATAAGTGCTTTCCCCTTGCCTGTGAGATTTTGGGACTCATAATAGGTCCTTTTAGAGGGTTTTGGAACTTAAATCTCTTTTTAGTTTTTTTAATATTCTAAGATGAACCTATGATTATTTGAAAAAACAAGTCCCGCCAAGTTTCTTACCGGTTCTTCTCGGGTCTGTGGTGTAGGGTTAGAACCGGAAGTAGTTATTATGTGTAACTTAGACCATTCAAAAGATTTTGTTGCGATTCCATTGAGTAAAGACTCATTTGACTTTGCCTTGACTTTATTCATCATCACTTTGTCAGCCTCCGTAGCCTAGTTGGTAGTGACCCTGCCTACGAAGCTGGAGGTTCCGGGTTCGAATCCCGGCGAGAGCATTCTTTGTGTATTTATTTATCACAAATGTTTGTTCCTTGGTCATGGCTGTCTATGTATATAAGTATCTATATGTATCTATCTACAGGGTGTATCTTTTGCAACCTGCAATATTTTAGGAGGTGATTGAGTTGCTCATCCATAACAACTTTTGCTATGGGAGCAACTCTGAAATCGCAAAAAATTTTTGGCTTTTCAATACATTTTGGCACATCCAAGGTCGACACTTTGTATGGGAAAGCCAAATTTTTTTTTGCGATTTCAGAGTAGGTCCCATAGCAAAAGTTGTTATGGATGAGCAACTCAAACACCTCCTAAAATATTGCAGGTTGCAAAAGATACACCCTGTATTATATATATCGTCGCCTGGTACCCACATCACAAGCCTTATTGAGCTTACCGTGGGACTAGGTCGATTTGTGTAAGATGTCCCGAGATATTTATTTATTTACTTTGTTTCAGGCGACGTTATCCGACATGCACAAGTTCAACGACCTGTTCCATTCGTTCCGCCGCCGCTGCGACAAGCCGCCCCCCGCCTCTCCCCTTCACGTGTGCTGACGCCACACCGTCCCTCTCGCACGCGCACGTCGGTACGCTATTCTCTTTCTAACGCAACGCCGGAACGCTTCGTGTTTATGCTCGCCTGGTACATTTACTCGCGGGTCTGAGTCTATCTCTGTTGCGCTCGGTCGGAACGCTAGTCTCTTTCTAACGCAACGCCGGAACGCTTCGTGTTTATGCTCGCCTGGTACATTTACTCGCGGGTCTGAGATCTCTGTTGCGCTCGGTCGGAACGCTATTCTCTTTCTAACGCAACGCCGGAACGCTTCGTGTTTATGCTCGCCTGGTACATTTACTCGCGGGTCTGAGATCTCTGTTGCGCTCGGTCGGAACGCTATTCTCTTTCTAACGCAACGCCGGAACGCTTCGTGTTTATGCTCGCCTGGTACATTTACTCGCGGGTCTGAGATCTCTGTTGCGCTCGGTCGGAACGCTATTCTCTTTCTAACGCAACGCCGGAACGCTTCGTGTTTATGCTCGCCTGGTACATTTACTCGCGGATCTGAGTCTATCTCTGTTGCGCTCGCCGGTCGGTACGCTACTCTCTTTCTAACGCAACGCCGGAATGCTTCGTGTTTATGCTCGCCTGGTACGGTCGGCTCTAATTATATGTATACGATTTTGATCCTTATGCCTTTGACATATGCTCCGAAATGTATACATATTATTAGACGTGACTGTACATTTACTCGCGGGTCTGAGTCTATCTCTGTTGCGCTCGCCGGTCGGAACGCTAGTCTCTTTCCAACGCTGTTTAACTGTTCGAACCCTACGTATTTATGTTCGCCTAGTACATTTCTGACACAGGCGTGTAATTTGTATGGTCGCAATATGAATTTATGTTATAGTATGTTTCTGACACACACGTGTAAGTCTGTCTCTGTCGCACTAGCCAATCAGTACGTCGATCTCTTTCCAACTGTGAGGCTCAGTGTTGTCAAACACCAGTGTAATGATTCTAATTTATGTTCCCTTAGTAACTTTTTTAGGTCTGTCACTCGTAAGTTACAAACCGTTGCCAAAAATCGTTCTAGCATTTGTCACTTGTGTAATTGTGGCCAGCATAATCTCTTAGATGTATTGGATATAAACTTAAATAAAATACAGCAATACTTACAATCGCTTAGTCTGTTAGTAGACTATTTATTTAATTCCAATGTAAAGTGTAGTTGTATCTTTAGTGCCGTTTATAGGTCAAAAAGTTTTATTTCAATGTTTGCAATCAGTTGCTGACCCAAAATCTTCGCGGATATCCGCGAAACGATACAATTTATATTCAAAATCTTATAAAATAGATTAGTTATGAGTTATGAACGGTAATCGGACTACTCGTTGTTCGCAATAATATGGACATGACTTCGAAATTAATTATGTGGTTAATCAATCAATGAATTATGATGCATTGAATGAACAGTGATTGATAATGATTTTACACATTATTGCATCATTATCTATTTATTTCAAGAAAATTATAAATGAATCTATTGTTTCATTAATTTTGTAATCATGTCTACATTATTGCAAACAATAACATAACATGTCCAATGACTGGTTATAAATCTTGTTAGAATCTCCCTTTCCTATATTTACATAATTTTTAAAAAAGTGTCTATAACACGGAAATTTTGTCATTATAAATGACTGTTTTTAGATAAAGTAGTCAATATTTTTTTCTCCTGCCAAAAACTCGTTTACTCCACTTTCAAGTTACAAGTTTTATTCCGTCCTTTGCCAACTTAGGAATCGTTGATATTTACTTAAGAAAGAGATGATAAACTTGTAGCAAGGGTGGAGTGAACC
Source organism: Thaumatotibia leucotreta (assembly GCA_025490895.1). Classification (NCBI taxonomy): domain Eukaryota; kingdom Metazoa; phylum Arthropoda; class Insecta; order Lepidoptera; family Tortricidae; genus Thaumatotibia; species Thaumatotibia leucotreta. The sequence goes on along the minus strand of JALPQI010004146.1, from coordinate 51,324 downwards.
ATGCGTAGTGCATTTACGGTACAGTGCTTATCACAAATTCAACTATAAATAATATATCTATGAAAGATGTGGTGTTGCTACGTCCATTCTAATCTCATCCTTTTACCGAACATATTTCATGTCAGACGTTTTAAATTTTGGGTGAATCTGAGCGCCGAAAGAAGAAGCTTTTTGCCGAAGTTCCTATTCGTTACAATGTGCTACTTTGTCATTTGAAGGAGGCACGGTACCATATACAAATGACGAAGTATAACGTTGTGACATTTAGAAACCTTGGCAAAAATTATTCCACCAAAATTAGGCGGTTGAAACGCTCAGATATTCACCCTTTTATTAATCAGAATCGATTCCAATTTACATTTAGAAATTAGGCATGTATTTGTATCCGAAATGGTAACGATCGATTTAAAAAATATTTAATAAATCTTGAATTTACCTTAGTACTGACACAAGTAAGGGATCCTTACTCGATCCAATAATGTACTTATTCTTATTTTAAGAATACGCATTTGTTTTGCAACAGTCATTTTACAACCGTGTATATTTAGGGCTGAAATTGGATCGTACATCATTGGGTCTACCACGAACCATGATCGAAGTGTTGCCTCTATCTTACACCTGTAAATTCGAAAGCAAGTGTGACAGGGAGGCAACATCAATCGTGATTTGTGGTAGACCTTCTGGTGACAGCCTAAAGTGTCCAACACTGGTGCCACCCTGGTTCTGTTTTCAATAGTTAGACTTATACACGTAGTCAGTTATCAAGTTATATTTATATTTAGTTGAAATGCGCATTTTCTGCGTAAGAACAAGACAGGACACTCCACTATGATTTCAAAAAATATATGTAACTGATTTAATGCAATGGACAAGTATACATAATAGATAGGCCAAAGTGAACAATCAGCAAAAAGGCGGCAAAATAAAACGTTCAATGGGCAGCTAAATCTTCACGCCTATTTTTTGAATATCCTCTCTTTTCTACTGACTGGTTGGCCAGACTATAAATTACCGAGAGCATGGAATTGTATACGAAGCGTATTGTGTTTACATCCTCATATACATTTGAATTTTCTCGACTGGTATATTGTCATCATTTGGCTAATAGTAAACCTTAATTGTAAAGACGTAAGGTTCACGTAACATTAAGAATGTTATTTTTTGTAACACCACTATAAATTCTGGCTAAATCTTTTATGCCTAAACTGAATCGTACGAGAATGCGACATGCTACGTAAATAAATATGCCAAAAAGTTTAACCCTTTTGATGCCGAAGACTTATCCGCACCGGAGATCGTACGAAAAAGATTAATAAGTCATAGTCCACAGAGCAATAACAGACCTACACGTACATGCATATTCAACACTGAATACATAGTGACACAGCGACTTCGGTGACATGGCGTCTAAGTGACTTTTGTATACGACTTGGCGCCGAAAAGGTTAATAATAATATGTTTTGAACGTCAAAGATGGGTCAGTGAAAACTTACTTTGTTTTTGTCTAGATTGAGACGTGAATGTAGTTATGCAAAAAGGAACCAATCCACATGAATTTGTCATTTTAAAGAATGACTGCTTAATGTGTTAATTAGAATGAGAAATTCATGTGGATTGTTTCCTTCCAATAATTCCAATAATTATTCGCATTAAAATTGTATCTTACGCGTGACAGAGATTTATCTTGGACTTGGTATTTATTAAGAAAAACGTTGGCTACTTTTTATATTACTACCGTGAGTAGATGTTTATACTAAATTATGTCAAGATTTATTCATAACATATTCAATTCATTTTTAAATTAAATTTTTAGTTTAATTGAAGACAGAAAAATTTGAATGAAACATTCAAATAGCGAAAATTATTACAGAATTCTTACGCAGAAATTTCGCTTTTATTCGAATAAATCTGTCTAAGGGAAAGGGGTGCTTAACATAATAGACGAAAAGGCGATTTTCCAAGTTTCTAGTATGTCTAGATCTGCGACCATACATAACATGGACGCCTAACGCCAGCTCAAAAATGCCCCCAAAACCAATTGTTCAATTGTGCCAAGATGGGCAGGATATAGCGCTTTTCTTAACACCGCGCATATTTCGGCGCAACATCTTTGACAAATGTTTATTGAATATCGCCAATCAAAACTTTGATGGACCAATCACAACTATTTATAACTGGCGGTTTAAGTTTTTATAAGTTGTCATTCTAATTCATTGCCGTGATGCATTGAACAGGGGGTGACACGTGTCGACAAAAATTCAGGACCGTTTTTGAAAGGCAATTTAGTATGGCGTGCGGCTTCCATGTTTTATTTGTTCGTAGGTCTAGATTGTTTGTCATTATTTTTCCAAGGCCCATTCTACTAATCTTGGATAGTCAGGCAGTCAACCAATCAAAAGCTGGAATCTCCGTGACAACGTGATTGCTACACTAAATAAATCAAATTTCCATAACGCTCATAAACATCCAACAATAGTCGTTGATAGTACGCTGTCCCTATCAGTCATACAGAGCTACGCGTTTGTTAGAGAAAGACACAGGTCAAGGACCCTTTTCCCTCGACAGAAGCCTGCGGCTAGTAACCCGTGATTCGACAGAGTTCCGCTATTTTGTTTTAAAAGTAGTTACAGCCTGTCCCTACCTAGCCGCGGCAATCACTGCCTTAATATTACAAGGTTCCATGTATCACTTATAAACTTGAAATTTGAACTTTGTCACAACGACAATAAGTCCAGATTGAATTACCCCAAAACTGTCATAGAACCTTGTAATGTTGAGGTAGATTTGTTATATTGTTATAGTTGAATTACTTGATGGGGTTGGCAATTGTCGAAAGCTTTCATAGATGGCGCTTATGTTGGTTTTCCTTGTTAGGGAGTAAGGGTCGCGTTTTATAAAGTTATAATTCTCTCTGCCTCTCTTTCTAGCCAATATGTGCGTGCGTTAGAGAGGCAAACAGCGAAATTATAAAATGTAACTTTATGAAACGCGACCCAGTTTTCGTACTGTTTTGTATATTGAACAGGCGAAACCTAGTAAGCTGCATAGTTAGGTCTCTATGAATTTATGCAGAATTTCTAAGATTCCAAGCGGCAGAATGCTTGAAATTTGGTACATTGCAGATTTTCCCATACTAAAACTGATCTAAGAGAAAAATGTACTTTGTCATCTATAAAGAGCTTTCACTAACCAACCCCATTTCTCTGTTGAGATGTGTAGTTACATTAAATTTATTGTCTGGACTAGGCCGATGATATATTTGTCTGATTAAAAACACACAAAAAAATTAATGAACTTATGAAGTTCCAGCTCTTAATTCAATTTATGATGATTTATTTTTTACATCCTGTCTTCTGTCGTTTCCTTTAAAACGTACTTAAATATGTACTTACATTGACATTAATAGGTGACCTGACGTATTCGTTTATATACTTTGACATATACGAAAACACAAATTGTAAAACAAAAACTAACACCTATTTTGGAAACGCTGAACTCAATAGATATCCATACTCGTACCATAAATTAGCAAGTAACGGTTTCGTTAGCGTTTACTCGATATGTATAGTGGTCCATCACGCTCTCTCCAATTAATACTGTGAGCGTAAGACTACTTTCCGTATCGACTAACCTAAACGTTATTTGCTAACTCTTGATACGGCTACAGGGATTTTTAAAAGCAAGAAATAATGAAATATCATCGATCTATTCCACATTATACAGTAGTAGTTTACTTAATATTATACAAGTATATTATTTCATTTTATTAGCATTCGTAAATTATTATTCCGTCTAACAGACGTTAATTTTAGAGAATGTTTATTTTATAGTTAGTTGTAGCCAAATTTAAAGTCAATTTAATTTATATAGCTGTCTTTGTCAATTCTCCTTGCATCACTTTAACATTTCGGTGCCAGTCACGCTTAGGCACTGGTCTCACCGCGAGCTACTAAGCTATGAACTGTCGGCTATAAACACGAACAAAAGATACGCACTCCCGCGTAAATAAAAGAGACGCGGCGATACTCGCCCAGCTATGACAACAAAAGATGTCAAAATATGAATATCGCCGTGTCTCTTTTTTTTTACACGGGACCACGTATCTTTTGTTCGTGTTTATAGACCATAGTTCATAGCTTAGTAGCTCGCGGTGAGTCCCGTGGCTTAAACGTGTCATTTTACTATGGAAAAGTAGCTGGCAAGTGGTATAATCACCTTTTTCTTGTCGTCGCTATGGTTATGTTGTCCTAGGTCACTTTAATGTTTACAAAACTTTTTATTGATAGTTAGGTGTCGTTTCCATGGCGGTTCACCCAGTAATCATTATACTTGAGCGTGCTAGATAATGTCTTCTAGCAAATTGTAGCTTTTGTCCCCTGAGTGACTTAACAGAATAACTAAAAGGTGATTGACCCGTGTGAAAAAGGGACGCAAAGTTAATTATTAAGTATAAACGACCATGTGCGTTGCTGGCATACGATTGAATAACTTTTTCATTGAAGTAAAAAAATGCTTGAGGTTTATGATGACCACGTGAGCTTAGCTGTTTGATGACATATTACTTATAAAAACTCATCAAACTCTGGTTCCTCGCCTGGCATTTGTCCTTGTAAGGTTAAATATATTTTTATGACAAGTAATATATCCCAGTGACCTAGAAATAGGACATTAAGTATGTATTGAAATAGAATATTCTTTGAATGGTTCGTAAGAATCGTAAGGCCGAATGTCCTAAAAATAGGTCATTGTAAGCTTACGTACACAAAAAGTCATCATAAAAATTACCGCGGACGCTTCATAAGAATACCGTGGACGCTTGCAAAAAAAAGTGGCTGTTAATGTACTTGTTAACATTACTTTGTTCTGATTAGGACTTATGAATGAATGTGAATTTCTTATAATTTATTCCTTGGCATTTTAAAATGATGAGCTAGAAGTTATGTCATCCTACAAGTGAAAAAGTTAGTCAATCGAAATAGGGTAGGGTAAATCGCCTATCGTTGGCTACCTCTCATTTACTATTGCCATGTATACAAACGAAATATTATGCAATTCATTGTTATCTTTGCAATTGTAATATAATAGCAAATGCATTGAAAATTTGTGTGTTATCGATTTACCCTATAGCAATAAAAATCGCACTATAATTATGTAAATTATTCATTTTTCATTATCATCAACGTGACAGTTACCTCATTTCTACTTGAATATTAGCTGTATCGGGCAATATTTTCATTTAATTGTACTTACGGTTTTAAGCGAAATCCTATATAGTTAATTTTATTGTAAATAGAGGCTGAATTTATAGACAAGTAGTATTTCAACCGATCTTCAATTACGTTTAACACTTTGAACGCCAAGGGTACTTTTAGGTGCCATGTGATGTCTACCGAAATGTAATTTTACATAAAGTAACATTTGCCGTGTTCCTTTTAAGGGCATATTCAATATAGTTTTAACTTATTATTGTTCGCATACAAAATGGTATGGAGAAGTATAAAACATAAATTGGTTGTGTGTCTGAGACAGTAAATTGGCGCAGATATTTAGTTTGCTGTTTGACAGGAAGTTCAATTCAAATTGACCCGTAGAGAACCGACACGAGATATAAAAAATAGACTTCCTTATTTCCTCACTCAGTTATACTGATTAATTGAATATACCCTCAAAGAAATCACCTGTTTTTGTTATACTTTGTAAATATGAACACAGAACGCTGTCGATGTAAACTACAGGCCAATGACTAACATGTAAGGTTTACATTGGCTAGTTAGTGCCATTGCGGATGACATTTTTAAATTGACAAATGGCGGTCGAGTGGTTCAATCGGATTGCTTTTCGGCTCAGTGAAATAGATGCATAAAGCTTAATGTAACTTTTTAACCTAATGTAAAATTTTGACACACGATATTATTCCCAGAACCATAAACAAAGTGAATGTAATAAATAATGTGTAAACGTTTTGTTACATTATAATACTAACAATGACAGTTTCTCCTACTTTGTCCTAATCAGAATACGATATTGAATGGGCCCTTAAATGGATCACCATTGGTTTTGTTACACACTATAATTTTGGCTCACGTTCCAAGCCTAACATTGATTTATGATTCTGTTCCTGTTGTACCTAAATCACCCTGTCATTTGAAATTACATAAACAATAAAAAATGCCGATATTGTACTATGGCCGATGCTGTTAACTGAGCATTCGTGCATTTCATGCGTATCGGAGAAAGGACCATTTAATTGTTAGTTTGTATTAACTATCGATTGTATGGTACTGGGAATATTACCTATCTATCATATTCATAAGCATGTAAGGGAACATACCCATACTAGGTAATCTGTTTGGGGGGGGGGGTCCGTCAAAGTACCACTCTTGGTCACCAGGGGGAGCGGTGGAGTCTGGTATCTTGTCACGTGACAAGCTTTATTAACAAACTTAAATTTACAGGCAGAGGCACTCTCCCTTTTAACGCCCTTGATGCATTAATAAATGTACTAATACATATCAGATTTTTAAAACCAAAATTACAATTCTACCATTTAAATTTACTTCTTAACCTACACCTGTACTCTCGCAGTACGCGTTTTCAAAGATCAATAAATACTACGTGAAAACTAGGGGGGGGGGGGGGTCTTGGCATATACTACGCTTGGTTACCAGGGGGAGGGGGGGACAAAAAACGCTTAAAAAAGGCTCACGTAGTATGGGTATGTTCCCTAATCAATGCCAGTAAATACGGCAAGTGTATTTAGAATGGGTTGACAGCATGCGCTAACAGTAGGTATCCTGCTCTGAGCTTAATTTCTATCCTTCGCAATCGCACCAAGGCGCGAGTACGAGTGACCTAAACCTTGAACAGTCAGCTCAGGGTCAGGACACAGGATGAGAAGTAAATTAAAATACATTGTCATCGTTATTATAATGTAAACGAAAAATACCGATACTATTTATTATGAATATCGTAAAGTTGTCGATAGCATCTGTAAGTGACACTACCTACTCATTCAATGTGCAATAAATACATTGAGTACTACTATATACTAGATTTAACACTTAACTGAAGCAATTGGTAGATTGTACTAGGGCAAGTAAATATAAATAATATAATTAGACTACATTTAGTCTCAAAGCTGACTATTACTAAAAAAGTATTGTGAACCAAAGCGCGAGTTAAGTGGTAGATCATATAAATGTAATATGGACGATTCGATTTACTAACGAGTCAGCTGTAAAGAAAAGTCACATGTTCTTAATTTTAACAATAATATTAGGTACCAAATTCTTTTAAATTAGCTACATCTTAATAAAATGAAATTGTTGTCAGATACTGTGAAATTTACGATTTTTGAAACATTACAGATTACAGATAGATGTTACATTAGGTCGAAAAGTGTTATATATGTTTTATAATCGTATTTTTAACAAACTGGGTAAAAATGGAAATCCGTCGATAGATTAATATTTACATAGAGACAGTGCCAAATTATCTATACTCTATAAATGCTTAAGCGGCTACAAATTCCTCCTGGGGTCCTTTTATGCGGGCATTAGTTGCCCTTCAAACATTATTCTGATGTGGTCCTTTATATAGGACACAGAGTCTCGAGGATCGTAATATAGTTGTCGTTCAAATCGACATTCTTATTGTGTCCTTTATAAAGGACTTAGGGCCTCAGGAATATTTAACTGCAAAACACAGCCAGCTATAATACATGCGTTCAGAAAAGTCTTTCTGTTATTATGATTCATTATTGAATTAAACGCCCCCGCAAATTACTCAGTTTGTTGAAAATACGACTCTAAATGCCCCAAAATACAATGCTTGTTATAGACGTTATTTGTTCAGTTATTTGGTTGATATTTGTGTGATACTTAAATAGGAATAAAGTGAAACTATTCGAATAGAAACCTGTGTTTTATCTTTTTTTGTAAGGGTACACGAAAATAAAATGGTTTACAGTGAGCCACATTGACCTTATAGGTTGTTTTTTCTTCGAATATCGTTATACATACATACATACATCATCAGCCTATGATATTCCACTGCTGGACGTAGGCCTCTCCTATTAACTATGCGTATAGACGCATTAGGAGGTAAATGCCCGTAATCGCCGCGCTGGGCAAGCGGATTGGCGATCGCAGTAATGTGTCCACTATGATGACGCTGCTGAATGGTCAGTGACACTTCAAACCCTTAGTCGACTCTTACGACACCCGCAGGAGGAGTTGGGGTGGTGACAAATGTATTCTTACTGCCGTCACCACACGGCAACTCCTAAAGGGAGTATATAGAGAATATCGTTATAGTGCATTGTGTAGGTATTAAGGCAGTAAATACGAAATTGTGTGCGAAGGCGCGGGCTTTACTTCACACGAGTTCATAATTCTTGTACCGCCCGTGGCACACCATTTTTTTTTTCATCGTGTGAGGGAAAAATGTAAATATAACAATATATTTTCACAAAACAACTCTAAAATGGTCTAAATCATTTCTCAAAATCAGGGATGACTTAAACTCGAACACATGAGTGACAAAGCACCGGGTGAGTATACTGCCGTGGTATTTCGATTTATCATTTTTATAACAGAAATTACTACTGTGACTGTGACGTAATGTTGTATGAAAATCCATGATTGCTCATGGGCGTAATGATGCACCTACGGCGCGCATCGCCTGCGCGTATTGGCGCACTTACTGAACAGGATGCTTATCCAAGTTGCTAGTCGCTAACGCTTAGTAGCGTATCGTAGTTTTCCCTCTCTGTCACTCTTTCATATAAGTGCGACAAAGACAGTTAGCTACCTTTCGTTTACGATTGACGATTAAGCCTTAGCGATTGGCAACTTGGCTAAGCACCCAGGTGTGATGAAAAAAACTTTAAATGTTGCTAAGGTGACTTGACATGTTATTATCGTGTACACTTCATATTTCCTTCGCCATATCCTAAACTTTTCATCCTATACAATATTTACATCCATCTTTGCGATATTGACATAGACAAAGGAAAGTTATAAAATCATTTGAATAATAAGTGTACCTACGTTCTTTTAGTGTACCGCAAAACCACCTAACTAATCCAAACACTACCAACAATGGTCCAAAACTTAATCGGATATCTTCCATGAGGTGTAATTGCTATTCATAGGCAAAAAATCCTCATTAATAGTAAAAAAAACTTCTTCTCTGTCGTTTCGCTCTTGGCAGAGCGGTCGTGGTCACGTTGAGGCGTCCACGTCGGTGGTAGAGGCGGTCACAGCTCTTCGCACGATCTCCCGCCATCTCTGCCTGTTGGCCGACTGTCTGGCGCATTCAGCTACGTGGCTTCCTACTGCGGATTCGACTTGGTCAGTCCAGCGCATAGGTGATCTGCCGCGCGATCTGGTTGGACAAAGCTAAAAAGAAGATTGGGACTGATGCTTATTTAAGGTGCATTTAGACCAAACGAGCATTCGCTCATTCTATCCCCCACTCCACGAAATCAACGAATTTCGTCGAATCACCTTTTGTGTAGCGAACGAATTTCGTAGAGTGGGGGATAGAATGAGCGAATTCTCGTTTGGTCTAAATGCACCTTTAGGAATTGAAATTGTGGACAAGAGTTGCAGTATTGGACCACAGTTGGTGATTTACGGTACCAGTGGATATATTTAAAATAAACATAAATAAGATACGTAAACGCATCCAACAATTATACTTAATTGTGCCACCAGGAAGTGGTTTCATGACAATCCTACATAAGGGAAATGTTTATATACTTAAAGGGGAGAGCTGATAATATCAATGGTGTCATGCTTGAAAAATCGACAAACATTTATGTATTAATTGATATCCACGACGATTACAACATAATTTGTCACGCAACTGCGATCGATATAAAAGATCGTATCACGTCATGACATGACATGTTTATAACGCTTTCAGTTGCTTCATACAGTTACAGGAATGTGGTATGTTTGATGAATAAAAATGTAAATAATGAAGGTATACCCAGATGCTTACCAGCGGAATGGCTTCAAAAATGAAAAGGAGAAAAGTGATAACGGAATCTCTCTATTTGCGACGAGCTTGCGGCATCAGACGACGGAGTTTTTCAACAATTCGTCGCTTCATGGCGTCCGGTATATCGCCGAGAAAGATCGGCCCTTTTGTGAAAAGTGAGTACAGTGATCTAACTTTAGCATAGATTTTTTAGTAAATATATACTAAATACGGCACATATGCCTTAGATTTTTATGTAGTCTATAAGGGTATCCCTAATGTTTTGAAATCAAAAACGCATACCTCCTAAATCAGCTTATTTTACCTCAACTTACTCGTACTGTCTGACCCAATTTTTTCATACTTACCTAGTAATTTGTATGAGTTTTCAGGAATGAGCTGTTTTTTTTCAGAGTGTTTTGAGGTAAAATAAACCGATTTAGGAGGTATGCGTTATACATGGTGTTTGGTTAGCGGTGTCGGAGCTTTTAAGGGCTTAAACTACAATCAATTTCATCGATAAATTACCCAACAATTTTTTTTTGTGCCAACGATAATTAAATGGCGGCCATTTTAAAATTTCAAACAAACGAATACGGGCGCACGTGATATTTCTGGCATTATACGTTTTTTATCGGTCCTATCCTTGCAAAAAAACGACTATTTATTTAACTTACTATTTATAATTTAAAAAAAATGTTTTGCCATGTTATTCAAATAGTTGAGTCAAATGATTAGCTTAATTAGTTTGCTTATCTAATGAGCTCTCTAACGAGATTTTTTTTGCAAGGATAGGACCGATAACAAACGTATAATTCCAGACATATCACGTGCGCCCGTATTCGTCCGTTTGAAATTTTAAAATGGCCGCCATTTAATTATCGTTGGCACAAAAAAAAAATTGTTTGGTAATTTATCGATGAAATAATGATAGTTTAAACCCTTAAAAGCTCCGACACCGCTAACCAAACACCCTGTACATGCTCTTTCGAGTCTCTTTGATAATATTGCACATATTTCCGAACACCAATTACAAATGTCCTGAGAGCTGAGAGTAAGTGTTATCCTCGTAAGGCCCAACGTCCTATTTTTAAGACAACAAAATTTACTCATAACGGCCCTTGACGAATAATTTTTAAAGAAATATGAATTTTATCACGTAGGTCCCAAAATTAAAAATAAAATGTCCTTTTTTTAGGACACTGGGTTATTATTTCACTTGTCCTAAAAATAGAGCCTTACGATGCTATACTAAAACGTTGAAACTAAATAAGATTGTCTGATCTATTGCCAGGTTCATGTGGTTCAGCTTCACTGCAGTGGGGGCCGTCACAACCTGCATCATCATTGTCAGCTTGTGGGAGAAGTTCCAAACGAACCCCACAATAACAGGTGCTGTAACATTTTAATACATTGTTGCACTGGGGAGGAGCCACTTGTCTAGATGTCAGATATAGGGCGGGTCGATTGCAAAAAACCGGCCAAGTGTGAGTTGGACTCGCACGCGAAGGGTTCCGTACCATTATGATTGAAAAAATACAGTTAAATCAACCTATCTCAAAAACTATAAGAGATAATTTAATCAAACTAAAAATCGTTGACAGGGTTTATTAATATGCATAACATATTTTTTTTAGAATACGTAGTTTAAAAAATAGAGGGTGGGACACATTTTTCAGACTTTGACAGCCGATATCTCGAAAACGGTTCGCTTAAATAAAAATATGATGGATAAACCTTTATATCATTTTCAAAGACCTTTCTATTGATACCTTACACGATTATATACATCTAAAAAAAAATTCTATCCTTCAGTTACTTGTATGGAGGACCGACCCCAATTATTTTTTTTACAATATAGTATCATTATTTTGTAGCGGTCCATACAACACATATTCTTACCAAATTTAATTACTGTAGCATTTATATTTTCCGAGTAAATTGGCTGTGACAGACGGACACGGACAGACGGACATGACGAATCTATAAGGGTTCCGTTTTTGTCGTTTTGGCTACGGAACCCTTAAAATGTACGTAGGTAGTTAAGGGCTTTAATGAAAGAAATCTTAACGTGACATTTTTGTGTTAACCTACCTTTTTACAATCGATCCATTTAGTCAGCAGATTTAACGATAACTTTCCCTACAACAAAGTTTAGCGAACGATTTAAGCTGAAATGGAAATCGGTTGACAATGCAATATAATATCAAGGAAATGGTCTAATAATGGCCACAGAAACTTTGGAATGATAAGTTACAGGGTTATCAAGTTTGGCTTCGTTACTCTTCGTAATGAGGACTAGCTGAAGTGACTAAATAAAGTACCTAGAGTCGACGACAAAAGCTTGTATCTAAATTTTACCCAAAAGTTTTTAGTATGAGATGGCTAGTTACATACTAGTTTGTTCAGAAAATTGAAGCACGTGGGATGTATGGGCGTGTTTCCTGCCAGACGCCTTCATTTTCCACACAGACCAGCTGCTGCAAATAAACCCCCTTATTCATAAACGGTTCCTAACTTAACAAGCCGCTAAACATTTGTCCCTTTCGGTGTTATCCGTATGTCTATAAGTCAGAAGGAAAACATCGTGAGGAAACCTGCATACAAATTCAAGGGTGTATGTGAAGTCCCCAACAAGTACTGGGCCAGTGTTAGGACCACGCAAAATAGGCACGTTTGATGATAGCGAGTTGCGGAAAAATGGACAGAATACAACAATAACAACAAGCCAGAAAGGGACAAACAATACTTAGCTGCTTGCTAAGTTACGAGACTATGAATAAAGGAGAAAATCTCCAGTATTGTTAATAAAATGTTTCACAGGTTTGGACACAGATTTCCATAATTGGGAAGTGCCATTTCCAGCGGTCACGATTTGCGATGTCAATCCGGTCGACGAAGAATTGCTACAACAGTACATTAACACGTGAGCCATTACCTTAATTGTGTTTTTGTCATTTAAATTTAGAGTGCTATTAATTAGTACCTAAGAGAAGAACCCAACAATTAGCACCCATTTTTTTTGTACCTATTCTAAACTTGTATGGGTTAGGCTGAAGACACATTTATCAGCATGCGTACGCATTTTGTCTATGTACGAAATATACTTATGTACGATATACAGGTGTTCGTTTTGATATGCTATAAATAAGACAGGTTACTTGGGACATTAATAGAAGTTGTCTGGTATAATGGCTTTTGGAAAATTCGATAAAAAAGATTTTTTTTTGTTTTCATACCTACATAATAAATAAAATGGTAAGTGTGAGAGAACCTTAAGAATAAAATAAAAGTTAATCTCAGGTAACTGACGGCACATGTCAAAATAAGTAACATTAGAATGTAATAAAGGTTGCAATACACATGTTCAGTGATTAAACTTATTTTTTAATAACTCAATAACAGGAAGAGTTAAAACACTAGTTTTTTAGAGAAATTAGTTATATTTGACCTAAATAAGCTTCCGTTAAAGTTATAGCATATGAAGAAAAACACGCTGTATATGATATTTACAAGTGCTTCACGGTGAAGGAAAACATCGTGAAGAAACCTGCATACATCTGCGAATAAATTCAAGGGTGTATGTGAAGTCCCCAACAATTACTGGGCCAGCGTTGGAACCACGCAAAATAGGCACGTTTGATGTCGAATTGCGGAAAAAATGGCCAGAATACAACAACAACAACAAGAACAACGCATTTTGTCTATAGAAAATGTCAGTTTAGTATGCGTATGGGACTTGACCGCGTCCAGCTTTGCGCACGCGTACGCATGCTCACATGTTTTATACTAAACGGCCAATTTCATTACGCCAAATGCGTACGCATGCTGATATATGTCTTCACCCTAACGATGATCGAGCGGGTAATTTATTCTATCTATTCACGTACTGGGGCCTATTTCTCGTACCTTATTAGACTAGTAATATTATCTTATCTTATTTGCGGGGCCCTTACGGATACACTTCGACCCATTGGGATCTTTTGTGTAATTGCCCCCTGTTTCGCCTACCCCAGGGATTGTTCTATCAACTCAATATGTTTGAGGATGCACCCTAGCGGTAGCGTTTTGACCTCCTTCGGTTCCAGATAACCGGTTCCGAAGTCTTTCATCCTTTGTCTGGCGAGGGCATGACATTCGCTCTTCTTCCTCGCCACACATTCTACAGTCTATGCTGTCAGAAAGACCCATTTTGGCCAAGAGAGTTTTGACCCCAAAGTGTCCCGTAAACACCCCCGTTATGAGTTTGAGTTGTCTTTTGCTATATTTCCAAAGCTTTTTGCTCCAGCCCGAGTCTACTTCGTGCATAAAGAGCTTTGAATGCCTGAGCCCCGTTAGATTGTTCCACTCTTCCTGGTGCTTCCATCTAACTCGCTCTTTCATGGCTGTTTTAATAGTTCCTTGTGAGAGTCCTACAAATGGTTCTGGTCCTACAAAGTTGTTTGTAGAACCCCCTCATGCAAGCTCATCTGCATTTTCATTGCCAAGGAAGCCCTCGTGCCCTGGGATCCATACCAGTTGCACTTTGTTTCGCCTTCCAAGTTTGTTCAGAGCTTGGATGCCGTTAAATACTAGTCTAGAGTCTACTTTAGGCGCCGTAAGGGCCTTCAGTGCTGCTTGACTGTCGCTTAATATATAGATATTCATACCTTGGGTCTGTCTATCTATAATCTCCTGTGCACAGGCAATAATCGCATAGGTTTCCGCTTGGAATACAGTCGCATAGTTGCCCATACTTACACTACCACGGTAGTCGTTTGCATAAATGCCTGCGCCCGTACCGGATCCAGTCTTGGATCCGTCAGTGTACCAGATAAGGTCGTTCCCATCAGAAATTGGTGGCTGTAGACCCCCCGCCCATTCGGCTCTATTATGAATTTTAGTTTTAAAATTCTTTTGGAAAACAAATTTGGGCAGCATTTTATCACTACCCATACTTGTTAACTTATCCATGTAACTGTCTAGTTCCATGCTTGTATGTTTGGTCTTTGGCATGCTATCACTCCATAGACCCAAGATCTTGAGTCTTTGCAGGGACTTGCGTGCCTCCGACTGTATAAACAGGTGTAGCGGCGGTAGGTCCAACAGTACCTCTAACGCCGCCGTTGGCGTCGTTCTAAACGCGCCTGTGATTGCCATGCACGCTACTCTTTGTAATTTATTCAGAGCATCCTTGCATGTACCCTTTGCAGTTCTTGGCCACCATGCCAGACTACCGTACAGAATGATAGGTCTCACCATCATAGTGTAGATCCACCTCAGTACTTTAGGGTTTAAGCCCCATGTTTTGCCATATGCCGACCTATACATACCAAACACTCTCAGTGCTTTGGTTATGAGGAGGTCTACGTGCTTTTTCCAGTTCAGTTCTCTATCAAGTGTCATACCTAAGTATTTCACTTCGCTGGACATATCTAGTACCCTGCCATAGAGCTTTAGTTGCTTCATGTTAGCGAGGGTCTTTTTCCTGGTAAAGGGTATTACCACAGTTTTCGCCGGATTAATGGAGAGTTGGCGACTATTACACCAGTGTTCCACTAGCTTCAGCGCTCCATTCATGATTTCCGATACAGTGCTTGGGAATTTCCCGGTGACCAGTATCACTAAATCATCCGCGTATCCTACTGTGTACAGAGGACCTTTATTTAGCTCCTCCAATAGTGAATTCACTACTAGACTCCACAGGGTTGGTGATAGTACACCCCCCTGTGGGCATCCTTTTGTTGCCGTGGCTAATATTTCGTCTCCCATGAGGGAGGATTTTATTAGTCGACTATTCAGCATATTACCTATCCACCTGCACAGAGTCGGTTCTATGCCATGTTCCAAGGCAGCATTATTGATCGCTTGATACGTGGTACGGTCAAATGCGCCTTCCACATCTATGAACACGGCTAGACATATTTCTCTGTTTTCTATAGCCTGTTCCGCTCTAGTAGTCACCAAATGCAGTGCGGTTTCAGTGGACTTGCCTGGTTGATAAGCGCACTGTAGTTGGTGCAGAGGATGCCTTCTTAGTGGTCCATCCCTTATATGTCTATCTACCAGTTTTTCCATAGTTTTGAGGAAAAATGACGAGAGACTTATCGGCCTATATGATTTAGCTTCGGTGTAATCTGCCTTGCCAGGCTTTGGTAGGTAGGTTACCTTAACCATTCTCCATATACGTGGTACATGGCCGAAGGCTAAGCAGGCTCTGTACAACCTGCTCAAGTGCGGTATGATTGTACTTGCACCCTCTTGTAGTAGAATGGGATAGATCCCATCTGGCCCCGGGGCTTTATATGGCTGAAACGTTGACAGCGCCCACTTCAACTTGTTGTGATCTACTACCTTTTTAGACGTGTCCCAATTATGTCTAGTCGTGTTTATGGATTGCTCCAACACACTTATTGGTTCATCGTCCACAGGGCCCTGGTGAATAATGGACCCCGGAAAATGCGTTTTACACATGATTTCCAGGGTTTCCAGTCCCGTTTCTGTCATACTTCCGTTACTCCCTCTGATGGAAGTAAGCGGGACTGACTTGGTAGCTGCAAGTGCTTTTGTGAGTCTCATACCTTCTGGTATTGACCCAATCTGATCGCAGTGATTTCTCCATGCGGTCCTTTTAGCTTTCCTTACAGCCTTGTTATATTCTGTAAGTTTTCGCGCGTAAAGCTCAAAGTTTTTGTTCCTTTTAGCATCATTAAAGACAGCCCTAGTTTCTTTCCTGAGTTTTTCTAAATTGGAGTTCCACCACGGCGTCTTCTTTGCCAGGGTTATCTTTTCCGGGCAATTATTAATCCATGCTGTGTGGACAGCTTGGACTATTGCGTCCGCTGAGAATTCTATGTCTATTACAGAATTTAGCTTACATTTGGGATCCCCTAGTTCCACCTTCAGTTGCCTTGCGTAGGCTGACCAGTCAGTGTTCCTGGGGTTGCGTTTTCGTACTGTTTCTAAATGAAATTTAGTGTTGTACCTGAAGCATATATATCTATGATCGGATAGGGAAATATCATTAGATACATACCAAGAACTAATACTATTAGTAGCGTTGTTAGAAGTTAACGTTATGTCAATTACCTCACCTCGTCTAGCATTGACGAAAGTTGGTTCATTGCCTTTGTTTAGTATTTGTAGGGAAGAACTCACCAGAAAATCCTCCTCTTCTGTTGACGTCTGAGCTACCCCAGATGACGTGGTGCGCATTTGCGTCGCAGCCGATGATGAGATCAGTGTTCGCTTGGCTGCCAAGTGCAGCGAGACCCCTAAGTTGTTGCGTGATGGGGTCCGTTGCTTCGTAGGGAAGGTATGCCGACGAGATGATAAGTTGCTTACCCTCCCCCTTGTTTTGGATCTTGACAGTCGTCAGATCCCTGGAACAGAAAGCATGTAAGAGCATCGCATTGATGCAATTTTTCACATAGATACATGTTCTCATATTACTATCGGGACAGAGATAAATAATTGTTCCCCCAGTATTGTTTAGTCCTCTTATTTCACCTTTATATATATATGGTTCTTGAATAAGGGCAATATCGAATTTATCGCTTTTTAACTGCCTTGCCAGAAGGGCTGTGGCTGCTTTATTGTGTTGTAAGTTAATTTGTACACACCTTATACCCTCCATTGGGACGTTTAATGTTTGGTGGTGCTGAGATCAGCAGCCACCTCCTGGACAGTATCTTCGCAGGACATGGGTGACAGGGTGCCCTCCAGGTAGAGCTCAGACAGGCCCCGCAGGTCCTCCGAGCCCACCAACGATGACAACGGAGAGGACTCACGAGCCATACGCGGCACGGCCAGATCCTCCGTGGACGCCACCCTGCCTCCCATCTCCCGCGCCTGTCCCTCCACATCGTCCGCCACGATTTCGCTGCTGGTCGGCAGCGCCTGCGGCTCCGGAGCCTTGTCGGTTTCCTCAGCCGTCACGAGCGGCTGGGTGTCCGTTCCCGGGGCAGCACAGGTGTTGATCGCACCTCCTCCATGCCTCTCCTCAGCATCCTCCAATAGCTTGAAGGAGCTGAGATCAACCCCTGTGTGCAACTGGTAGCCGGCCGCCTTGATGACGTCCGCCGACACTCGATCCATAATCCATAAATAAATGCCCATAATCGCCACGCTGGGCAAGCGGCTTGGCGATCGCAGTACTGTGTCCACTATGATGACGCTGCTGCCCATCATCAATCTTGTAGATTGGTCAGTGACACTTCAATTTTTGGCCGTGTGGTGACGGCAGTAAGAATACATTTGTCACCACCCCAATTCCTCCTGCGGGTGTCGTAAGAGTCGACTAAGGGATTTGTTGTTATACTAAAATAAAAATTCATCAACCCTAAAAAGCAAGTAACTTAACAAAAATGTTGTTTCTCACTAACTGCAGATCCGGCGTAGCCCGGCTCTTTTCAACAATTTATTTTTTTTGTTAAAAGGAAGCTTTGAGAAAGCATTGTTTATTATTTTTTGTACATACAAAACACCACTACAGCTATCACATTTTAAATTGTTATCCATTTTACAAACACTAACACTTTTCGCGGCACGGCATACGTTATCATTGTTATCAAGTTGAAATCAAGAAAACAATGGTAAGTAGATGCATAAAAAATGTAAACAAGCAATCTTGCAAAAGCGACTAAAAACATATGCTCGTACTTGCACGGCACTCCATAAATAAAGCTATTTTTTTTAAATAGTCGCGTTATTCTCCGCCATCTTTGGTCATTCGGGAATCTTCGGCCGTCGTCGTATACTTTCGCCTAGCTTGCGAAAAGCCAGTGGCTCAATGTCTGTTAGTGTGCGTTACTTGGCATCAAAGTGTGCACGTTTTTATAGGAAAGCACACTACGCTGTACATGCGTAACTGCGGCACACTGACGCACACATATAAACGCGTTTTAGACTCAAATGTTTTCTGTCTTAGCCGTCAAAAGCCGGTAGCGGCGCTAGTTCCGCGTCGATGTTCACACCGCACATCGATTCGCGCGTCAGCGAAAGTGACGATGTACCGATAGAATCGATAGATGGAGCTATTTTATACTTAAAAATTATTTAATGATTAAAATGATTGTGCACTTATATTATTTTATGAAATATGGAATTAAAACGGGTAGATAAGAGTATCCCAGTAGGGTAGACAGTGTCTTTCTGTCTATATGAAGCGCACGCCACTGGCGCCGAGTACCGGCCGAGGCCACCAAGGTGTCCACCACCTTCCACTCTTCCGTGTGCAACAAGGGGTTATACCGTTGTAGCACACGGTAGAGCAGTTTGATGTCCGCGTTACCAAGGATCTTCGTTTTCCAGGTCATCTTCACTGGTTTAGGAAGGTCCTTGGCATCCACGACCTTTAGGCGCAGCCCAGCAATCTCCACTCCTCCGATTACTGAGCTGAGCCAGGCGGAGGCCTCTCTCCCTTGGCAATTGACGTGGAGAGCGCCCCCCACCACATTGCCGATCGTGATCTTCGGCAGAGGATCCGGAGCGTCAGCCAGGAGCTCTAGCACGGCTACCTGTATGTCGCCCACATGCTCTGCCAAGATCCTGTCAGCTGGAAAGGTCACTGGGACCAATGCTACCCTCTCGCTAGCCGTTACCTCCGCAAACGATCCTCCCACCTTCGTTCTCTTGGAATCTCCGGCCAACACAGAGGAGTCGCCACTAGCTCCCAGTGATCTTTTATTGTGGGGCTTCCCTGGACCCACAACGGGTGCGTCCAGTGGTCCACCCACCGCCTTCGCCTTCGCCTTCGCGTTCGCACGCCTCTTCTGCCTCCTGCTCATGACCACTTCTCCATCCGCCAGCACATCCACGCCCGAGGGAGTGGTATTGCCGTCATGGACGCCCGAAGCTCCATCAGCAGGATTTGGAAGGGGTGTCTTCGCCGGTATGCTACAGGCGGCTACCGTATTGCTCCCCTTTCCTCCAGTACCCGCACCAGTCGGTCTCCATCCGGGGACCTGCTGAGCGTGTCCTCTTCTCGACCCATAGGGAAGAGTCCGGACGGTGCCTTTGGAATGGGCTGCTCCACCGTAGCCCCTGCCTCTGGTGCACTGCACCCTCTCCGTCCTTGCGGACTTCCACGATGTACCGGCTCTCGCATCTCTGTCCAGGACAGGGTTACGTACCGCCGGTACAGTGATTGCGCTGTGCGCTTTGGCCTCATCCCTATTGGGTCCGGCTTTTCCTCCTTCCTTCGTCGTTTTTGGTGCTATATGTTCCATGCTACCTTCCAATTACAAATTCATCAGACTGGCTCCCCACCCTCCTTGGAGCCCTCACATCTGGGGATGCTTTGACGCATCAGGGATACCAGGCTGACATAGCGCCCCGAAGTGGGTTGCCTGTGAATCCGCACGGTGCCAAAACCTTCGTCGACTCCTCAGCCGACTTGGGTTTCGTGCTCCGCCGATTACAGACCCCATCACCCCAGGACACTCGCCTTGCGACCATCAGACTGGAAGCGACAGCCGGTTGATCCTGGCTGGCTAAGCCAAGACCGCCCGTTTGAGATGAATCCAGAGCCAAAGAGGTTATGTCTAACAGGGATAACGACAGCAGACCCCTGCTTCGACGCGGCCCCCAGGATCTCCTTCTCCACCCGTACGGGTCTCCGCGCACGGCACAAACACGCGGGTGGCATTTTACTACTCGCCATCCTTCTTTTTGGATGGAGAGCCCGCTTCGACATGCCACGTCATCGCTTGCGGCGGATAGTTAGGGATACGAGCCATTATTCGCACACCTCCATCTCTCGGACTTACTTGTCCGTCCACAGTCCATTGGCTGCCATTCCTCACGTCGCCCCGATCAACTAGCCCAGGCGCTGCCCACACTATTCAACCGGTTACGACGTCAGGCCCGCCACCAATCTACCATGGACGTACCCACAAGTCCCTATTAGTAGTGACGTGTCAATATTGGCCCATCTGAGGGATAAGGATAGGTAGGGATTAACTTTAGGACAAACTTGCACTGAATCTCCGACCTGCCCCGGTTGTCAGCAACTACATACTTTCGTATGACATCATTGACTTCCGGAGCCGGCAGACAACTCGTTACACGCCTGTCCTGAGATGGCTCAACTGATTGTTTTCGTTCTGCCTGTTTCTACGGTAGAACCAGGCAACTAACAGGCAGTAACCGCGAGAAGGAACACAATCAGTTTTGCCTCGGGTATCTTGGCAACTGTGAGCTCCTCCCGAGGCCCTTTACCATGTTAGTTACCGGGCAGGCAACTACCATAGGGACAAACCCACCACAAGTAGCGACCGGTCGCAAATTTCCCTTGCAGTGGACCCGCCCCCGCCCAGACTAGTAATATTAGTCCATGGGCTAATATTTTTTACAAGTTTACAAATTTGCGTTTCTCGAAGCCACTCTAATAAAATATTAGTTATTAGTTACCAACTAATAAATATTAGCTAATATTATTAGCCCTAATTTGGTTTTGGTTTCTCGAATACAAATTAAAATAACTACACTTGTAAAATACACTCATAAAGCTATTAGTCGCCGAAGCTTGGTAAATAATATTAGTCCAAACTATAAGCGTGTTACTTATCACAGTTAACTAAAGAAAATTATAAAATCTGGACGGATTCGTATCAGACATAATTAAAATTGTTAAATCCTCCCATTTTTACGTTTATGTATTTAGGTTAACGTGTCCGAAAAGCTTCCAAATAAAATATCTCTGGCTTCCAATATCGTCGGCTGACAAGCAAAACTCACCATAAAAACTGTCACTTCTCTTAGCAACTTCTTATGTCAGTATTGAATCAGAACTGAGATACGATCTCTATTTCAAGTAGTTATTTGTTACTTAGTGAGTTTTGGTTGTCAACCGACGATATATTCCCCAAAACCATCAACTTCATATCCATTCTTAATAAATTTAAATATTTTATTTTAACTAAACAAACAATTTGCTTTTTACCGCCAATGTTTCATTTTTTTAAAATATGTAATAAGGCATGGGTAATACCCCAATCAGCCAGGCTGGACTAATATTTTTTATTAGCTTACCAATATTAGTTACCAGTCTAATAATTATTTTCGAGAAACAGAAATTATTAGGACTTGTAAAATTTTCACTAGTAACTAATAAGGGGCCTATTTCTCGTAACTATTAGTTTACAAGTATATTAGTTATTAGTTACTAGTGAAAATTTTACAAGTCCTAATATTTTCTGTTTCTCGAAAATAATTATTAGACTAGTAACTAATATTGGTAAACTAATAAAAACTATTAGTCCAGCTTGGCTGATTGGGGTATTATCCGTGCTTTAATTACATATTTGAAAAAAAAAAAAAATCATTGGCAAGAGCAAATTTTTTTGTTTAGTTAAAATCAAATATCTAAATTTATTAAGAATAGATATGAAGTTGATGGTTTTGAGGAATATATTGGAAGCCAGAGATATTTTATTTGGGAGCTTTACGGATACGTTAACTTAAATAGATAAACGTAAAAATGGAAGGAATTAACAATTTTAATGATTTCTCATCCGAAATTCAAATATTCACGGTAATCATGGCTACGGGACCATTAATAGTCAAGGCAACACCATACTGGAACTGGCAACTCAGTTTGATCTTCCTATAGTGAACACGTATTTCAAGAAGAAAGAAGAACATTTGATCACTTATAAGAGTAGAGGGAAGAACACTCAAATAGACTACTTTCTCTGTAGCCGATCCCTTTTTAAGTATGTGAAGGACTGCAAGGTTATCCCTGGAGAGCCTTTAACCACTCAACATAGAATTTTGGTAGCCTGCCTGACCATACCTAAATGGCTCGGGAATCGAAAACATCAAAAAACCCAGCCACGAATAAAGTGGCAAGAGCTATCGAACCCTGGAAGTAGCGTATTTAAAGAAAAGGCCATAGAATATTTAAATAACCATTGTAATTGCTTTGCATCAGATAATACTACGAAAATCTGGATAAACTTCCACAACTTCATCATTAGCAATGCTAAGGCATATCTGGGCTTATCAAAAGGGCTATTGAAAACAGATAAAGATCCGAAATGGTGGAATGAAAATGTAAGGCAATCTCTGGCTGAGAAAAAGCGGGCATTTAAAGTTTGGCAAAGAACTGGATTGGACTGCGATAAATTTGTATACAAAACGCTTAAAAAACAGACGAAGAAAATAGTTGCTACCACTAAAGCCACCGCCCATAATAACTTTTATAAAAAACTTGAAGATGCTGCGACGGCAACTGAGATATTCAAGTTGGCCAAACATCGCAACAACGCTACTAAGGATATCCACCACAACAAATACATCAAGGATAACTCTGGGCAGCTCTTGACTTCCGATGCGGATATTAACCGTAGGTGGTTAGAGTATTATCACCAACTACTTAACAAAGAATTTCCACATGAAGAGCTCACACCGTTCTCACCTATTGCGGGGCCTGTCCAAATGATTTCAGTGAGAGAAACCCAAGCCGCCATATCTAAAATGAAGAACAGAAAAGCTACTGGCCCCGATGAAATACCAATAGAATTGTGGAGAAAGACTGGACTGGTAGGAGTACAATGGCTGACGATGCTCTTTAACAAAATACTAGTTAGCAAATGCATACCAGACATGTGGAGATCCAGCAACCTCATACCATTCTACAAGAATAAAGGGGATGTTGCCAACTGCGGTAACTACCGTGGCATTAAGCTAACATCGCATACCTTGAAATTGTGGGAAGGTATAATTATTGCACGACTTAAAGAATTGATTAAGATCACCCCAAATCAATGCGGATTTACCAGCGGAGTAGGCACAACCGATGCAATTCACACAATCAAGGTCCTAATCGAGAAAAACAAATCAAGGAGGCAGGACCTGCACATGGTGTTCATTGATCTTGAAAAGGCCTTCGATCGCGTGCCACGAGATCTGATTTGGCAGGCTTTGAGAGCGCAACACATTCCAGAGTATTATATAGCCGTTATACAAGACATGTACCGGAATATAATAACTCGTGTCATAAGCCCCGCAGGCGTCACCAAGGACTTCGAAGTGAAGGTTGGAGTACACCAAGGCTCGGCACTAAGCCCCTTACTATTTAACATAGTAATGGATTACATCACTAAAGATCTACAGAAACCGGCACCATGGACACTTTTATACGCCGATGATATAGTGTTAGTTGCGGAGACTCTACAGACCGTACAAACCGACCTAAATGCTTGGGTAATGGCCTTGGAAAGTAAGGGATTGAAAATCAGTCGTGAAAAAACAGAATACATGTTCTGCCATTTATCGAACGCAAGACCGAGTACCATTGCAGTACCGAATATCGATGGAGTCCCGATAAAGAGGGTGGAATCCTTTAAGTATCTGGGTTCTATAGTTTCACAACAAACCACCGCAGAGAAGGACATACAACATCGGATATCATCCGCCTGGCTGCAATGGAGATCACTCTCTGGTGTTTTGTGTGATCCCCGAATGCCTGTAAAAATTAAAGGCCAGATCTACAAGCAAGCCGTGAGACCAACGTTGCTTTACGGTTCAGAATGCTGGGCTGTAAGGCAATCGGACGAGCAAAAACTTCACACTACCGAGATGAAGATGCTTCGGTGGGCAGGTGGTGTCACAAGGCTGGATAAAGTGCGAAACATTCACATTCGGGGATCATTCAAGGTTGCTTGCATCGCTGACAAAATGAAAGAAGGCCGACTACGGTGGTATGGGCACGTCATGAGACGAGATCATACGCACATGACAAGATCAGTACTGGACATGCAGGACGGTGCTCGAGGCCGAGGTCGACCGCCGACAACATGGATGAGCACTGTGACAAAAGATATGAGAGCGGCAGGCATTGATAGGAGTATGACAGCGGATAGGATAAAGTGGCGAAATGGTATAAGGAGGGCCGACCCCAATTAAATATGGGAATAATAATGGCCAGGAAGAAGAAGAAGAAGAAGAATGATTTCTCATCCGAATCCGTCCACATTTTATAATTTTCTTTAGTTATCTGTAAAAGTAACACGCTAATAGTTTGGACTAATATTTTTTACCAAGCTTCGGCGACTAATAGCTTTATGAGTGTATTTTACAAGTGTAGGTATTTTTCTTTTATTTTTCGGTAAAAAGCAAATTGTTTGTTTAGTTTAAATCATGTTAAAATAATTTTAAAATATTTTTTTTAACATGTTAAAAAAAACCGTCTCCGAGGTCAACACGTCAAAATCTTTCTGCGATCCGTATTTTATTCTTATTTTATTATCTCGGCCTAATTTTGTTACGTGTCTATTTCAAAAGTACTGTCATACATTAATAACGAGCTAAATGCTTTATTCGTTGAGTTTTTTTTAAAATCAAAGTTAATATTCTCTTGAATGATGTGAATGATCCATTTTGACACGTCATGTCACCTAAGAAGCTGTAAACGAATCGCTTAGTCTACTTCATATTTATCTGCTTTTCTTGCCTCGAAGGCCTTTATGAAAAAGGAAAGGTCGTATGTACCTAGTACCTAATCGAAAGAAGCGAAGATACTCTTCGGCTCGGCCGACCGCGGAGGCTTTACTGCCGTGGCGGTGCTGCACCACCGGCCTTCTGTCCTGCCAGCGTGACAACTTCTTTGACTTTGACGTTTTTCTATTTTCGTTGTGTTTTATATTTTGTGTTTAATTGTAAGTTATTTAATATCTATTTTATAATTAACGATGGCAACGTTATCTCAACCTGGTGATAGTTCATCGACCGCCCAGGTATGTAATCAGTGCAATAAATCATTTAAAAATGTAAGAGGGCTTCACATACACATTACAAAGGTACACAGAAATTGTTGCAGTCAACCTACGACTCCCTCTCATATCAATTTCACTCTATCTCCTGTTTTGTCTACCACTAGTAACTTAAATACACCTTTCCACCTCCAAATTAGCGCGTTTAAGAACAACACGCCGCTAGTCAAACGTATTCCCCGGGGTGCGAGAATTACTGTGGCAAACCATCTATCCAATCTCATCAACAAATGCACAGAAAACAATAATATTGCGGATTGGCACAATCTCTTCCTATTTTCATACCGTACTTTACACGTAAATGAAGATAGCCCCAAGTCTACGTCTTTAACAACAAAAATTAAAAACAATTGTTTTGATCTCAATCGTGTCCCTCCCACAGTGAACAAACGGACAAAGCACAACAATTACAGCATTACTAAGAACGTTGAAACTAAAATCAGCGACGGGGACTTAAAAGGAGCAGCGAGACTCCTTTTCACGAGCGATGAACTGTCACCCGATAACTCGGACACCTTGATGGCTTTGCAGAGTAAGCATCCCTCAGCTCCTTCCACCCCACATTTTCTCGACCCACCAACGGCTAGCCAGGTATGTTTGCAAGTTAACAATAGGGATACTCTCGAGGCGATTCTTTCATTTAAAACCGGTTCTGCAGGTGGACTCGATGGAATTACACCCCAACACCTAAAAGATTTAGTGTCCCTATCCGCAGGTGATGCTGGAAATCATCTTCTTGACTCAATCACTAAATTAATGAATAATATGTACTCAGGAAATATCAACCCCGACATTGTTCCCATATTATTCGGTGCAAATCTTATCGCTCTATCTAAAAAAGATGGACGCGTAAGACCCATAGCCGTTGGCTCCACGTTTCGTCGGCTTGCGTCCAAAATTGCAGTTAGGCATATTATTTCCAAATTACAACCCATCTTCGAACCCGTTCAACTCGGCTTCGGTACTAAAGGTGGGTGCGAGGCTGCTGTACATTCTCTACGTACATTTATAACCAATTCGTCGCCCGAGACTATAGTAAAAATCGATGTTAAAAATGCGTTTAACTCTATTAGTAGGGAATCTCTTCTGACAGAAGTCAAACAACAAATTCCGGAAATTTATAATTATCTCCTTGCTTCATATGCTGACCCAACAAATTTACTTTATCGACAACATCTTTTATCTTCAGAAGTAGGTTGTCAGCAGGGAGACCCACTCGGACCGGCGATTTTCAGTTTGGCAATTAATTCAAAATTTAAAAAGTAAATATAATGTCTGGTACTTAGACGATGGTACCTTGGGGGGGGACATAGACACCGTGTTATTAGACCTTGAGACTATTATTTCAAAATTTAAAAATATTGGCCTTGACCTAAACTTCGGAAAATGTGAACTATTTCTTCATAATTCCGTAACACCCACTTCAGATGCTATACAAAAGTTTCAAAATTTGATACCTGATATAAAAATAGTAGACGAAAAGTCGCTTTATCTTCTAGGATCTCCTATTCTAGAAGAATCATTCCCTAATTACGTTCAAAATTCAATTACCAAATTCCAAAACTGCGCAAACCGCCTTTTCGATATTAGTCCACATTATGCATTAACTCTGATAAAATTTTGTTTATTTGTCCCCAAACTTACTTACGTTATGCGTTGCTGCCCCTTATGGAAATTTAAAGACAGCCTTTTGCTACCTTTGGATGACTTAGTAAAATGTAACCTCGAAAAAATTCTGAATGTACAGTTCAACGATAGCTCATGGTCCCAGGCCGCTTTACCAATTCGGCACGGAGGTTTAGGCATCAGAAAGATTTCGGATGTATCTTTACCTGCGTTTTTGTCTTCTATCCACAGCTCTGTTAATCTTATAGGCAAAATTCTAAGGGCATGCCCTACAAACTATAAGATTACAGGTTTGGAGGAGGCCAAAAACGCGTGGGTGTTAGCGTGCCCAGGTAAGGATCTTCCAATTCGTTCTTTTAGCCAAAGGAGTTGGGATGATGCTCTTTGTAAGTCATCTTATGACTCTTTGTTGCTTAATAGTACAGGGACATCTCGTGCAAGATTACTAGCAGCAGGAGTCAGGGAATCAGGTGATTGGCTCAAAGCTTACCCATCACCTAATACAGGCACCTTTTTGGAACCTGAAACCCTCCGTATAGCTGTATGCCTACGATTAGGGCTTAATGTCTGCTCAGCCCATAGATGTCCATGTGGCTCTGAAGTTTCAGCGTTGGGACACCACGGGCTGCACTGCCTTAAAAGTGCTGGTCGGTTTTCCAGGCACGCTGCCCTGAACGATGTCATCCGCCGGTCTCTTGCTGCTGTCAACGTGCCAGCTCTGCTGGAACCAACCGGCATTAGCAGAGACGATGGCAAGAGACCGGACGGTATGTCTTTGATTCCATGGAGGCAGGGAAGGGTGTTAGTGTGGGACGCCACATGTGTAGACACATTGGCCCCTTCCCACCTCCATGGGACCAGTAGTCGTGCAGGTGCAGCTGCGGAGGAGGCGGAAAGCCGAAAAATATTGAAATACAGTGGTCTCGGCACCGAATACATTTTTGTACCATTCGGTGTCGAGACTCTAGGCTCGTGGGGTTCCAACGCTAGAAAACAATATAATGATTTAGCAAAAAGGCTCGTAGAGTGTACCGGGGATAAAAGGGCTGGCAGCTTCCTCGCTCAACGAATCAGCATAGCGATTCAGCGAGGGAATGCTGCCAGCGTTTTGGGCACTATGCCGAAGGGGGGAAATCTTTTTGATATTTAATTAAGTATTAGTTTTATATTTAGTTTAGTATGAAGTGTTTATTATTATTGATTTATTATTTCTTAGATTGTTTAAGGTTCTTGTTTGAATATATTATATTATTATTGTTAAAATAAAATATTTTAATTTATTAAGAATGGATATGAAGTGATAAATACACGCTAATAGCTTGGACTAATATTTTTTACCAAGCTTCGGCGACTAATAGCTTTATGAGTGTATTTTACAAGTGTAGTTATTTTTCTTTGTATTCGAGAAACCAAAACCAAATTAGATCTAATAATATTAGCTAATATTTATTAGTTGGTTACTAATAACTAATATTTTATTAGAGCGGCTTCGAGAAACGCAAATTTGTAAACTTGTAAAAAATATTAGCCCATGGACTAATATTACTAGTCTAATAAGGTACGAGAAATAGGCCCCTGGTGTGAGAGGAAGGGATAACTATAGGGCCATTCCATATGAAATCATCAAATGAGGTGCGCTGCATGATTTCCGATTTGTATAGAAAAAATCATGGATGATAATATAGGTATGCTTTACATAAAACCGTAGTTGCTTAATTTTTAAACAGCCTAACAGCCAGATAACATAGGTCTGAAGTTTAAAAATAAGCTATTTTTGAGGTCGATTAAAATTGCTTTAACTTTTTTTTAATGTGTGAAACTGAATTTTTTTATATGTATATTTACTATTTAATATGTGTACTTGTACATGTATGTATTACAGTAGGTATATTTTTATTACTTATTGTATGACAAACTTCTAAAACGTCATGTTATTTTGCTAATGTTCAGTGATGTTCAGTAGCTTTTATTGGATTGCTCGCTTGGTCTAGATAGGTATTTTTTTTATCTTAACAAGCTCAAATAGTCTTTAAATGAAAACTTTAACAATATTTTTGAATTTAGTTCTTTTAACTTAAAAAAACAGTAAATTACAAAACCATTTCTGTAGAATTTGCCTTTTTTGACGTTAAAAAAAACCATGTTTGGCAAAGTTTAAAGATCTGAAAAGTACACAGAAGAGAAGAACTTACTTTGTTCTTTGTAAATCATTCTTATTTATATTGTGTTATTGATTTTTGAAAGAGATATGATTTTTTGAAATCTACAAGTTCGTAAGAAGTTTCAAAGTAGTTGTTTAAGTTTATTTTTTTTATCACTGACAACATTTATAAACGTAATAAACAACAAAATGATGATTTTTGATTCCTTCGTTTACTATGTACAGTCAGCCAAAGAAGTGGAACACCACTTTCTTGATGGTATCTATGAAAATGCTGGCACAGCTTATAATATATCTGGGTACCCTACCCTATAGGTACTTATAAGTTTTATTACACATGCCAACTGTCTTTAGATAAGAGTAATGATGTTGATTCAATAATGCGATAACAAAAATACCAGGTCGTATCATAATTTTGTGCCAGTTTCAAACGGCATTTCACGAGCCGGAAGATATTCCTACTCCAAAAATGTTAATGTCGTAAAGGTAGTCAGGTAATAATACTTTACACACACACACACACGCACGCACATATATACATTACATATTTGTGACAAGCTTTTTTGCTGACTTTTGCATGATATGAATATGAATTCGTAAACTCGTGCGAATCTAACGAGATTAACACAAGGGTCATACCCACTAACATACTTAGTTACGTACATCGCAACTTAAATAAAGGTTCTTGTTGTTGTTAATGACTAATAAAATATAGTTAGGAATAATTTAATGTGTTTTATTTAAAATAGTGAAGTCATAGAGTCGGAAAACAGTCGTAAAAAGTTCCGGAAAATGGGACATTAAAAAAACATAATTCTCACAGAAATGGAAAACACAAACCAAATGAAACAGGTTCCTATAGAATAGAGTAGGTACTATCTTTTGTATAACTTTTTGCGTTTTTTGCAATCAAACATGGTGAAATTTGAAGTCAAAGATGACCAATTTCGTAAAATGGCCAACTTTACCATTCTTTTTTTCAGCTAAATGAAAAGTTTGTGGTCAAACCCTCAGTTATTATGAGAGCAATACTTGTACTATACAGTAAAAAAAATTGTTTCCCTAAGCCCAGTAGACATGCCGCTAAATCCAATAGAAAATGAACAAAATTTGAAAATATTCACAAAATTTTCAACATTTATGATGGAACAAGTAAAATAGCTTGATGCATATTGATAAGAAAATTTTAAAGTACCTTTACTAGAGAATCAGAAATAAAATATAAAAAAAAATATTAGGTACCGAAACAAATTAACATCGCTTCTCGTGGAACCTCAAAAACAGGTAAATTTAAATTTGAAACTTAAAGCGGGCCCCATCTGGATGAGCAGCAAGTAAAAAAAAAAGTATTGACGGTTACAAGACTATCATCCTAGATTTTTTCAAACTGTTGAAAAATCAGTCAGCGCGGAATTAAATCAGAATCGGATGATTTCATATGGAATGGCCCTATATCGACTGTCTACAGTCGATGCAGTTAAACTCACGCCGCCAGCTCATAGTAAACACAAAGTAAGTACGGTCACCTTCATAAATATTGTGCGTAATTATTCACTTCAATAAAAGTAAAAGGTACACATATTTATGAAGTCGACATTATTATATTTTTGGCACCTAAACCGTAATGAATGTACATAATACAAATATACACACACGACGTAGACTCAACCAATTGCAACCCCACTCTAATATCTTGTCAATATAACAAGTGGTAAGAAGTTTGTTACAATTTGATTTAATAGCGTCACTTTGACATGGTTTCTGATTGGCCAACATAGGTTCCAATTTTTGACGTAGTCGACAAAAAATGTGATCTACCACTTTTCGACTCTATTCAGTGGTAACAAAGTGGAAAAGTGGTAAACCACTTTGCGTGTTGACTGTACATAATACCCTGGACTGTCTCAACTTCTCAAGTATCCTTAGGTTACCGTAGCTGCTTAACCCTTTCACAGCTGACAGTAAAAAAATATTCGTTTAAAGTTGAATTCTAAATCGGTGTCATCTAATAGAATTGAAAATCATAACCGCGATAACAACGAGTTAGGTTCGCGATCGGCTGTGAAAGGGTTAATATCAGGTGCAGGGATCGGAACCAGTTTTTTAGAAAAAAGCCCGATATACCTAGCCCAATATTTTAATATAAAATGTTTTATTCTCTTTATGTAGTACTCAGTTTTAACAATATTGTATTTTTAAATTATTCAATTGTCAAAGAATTTATATAGGTACAAAACAACGATTCTTGTACCTACCGAAGAACGAAACAAGAACCGTTGTTTTGTATGAAGATATTAACGGTATCAGATCCCTGGCGTATGGTTACCCATCTATAAAAAAACTTTTGTAGGACTTGGGGCGAATCCCCGCCCTCACACGCGGCGGACATGCTCCGCTGGCTTTCAACCCTCAGTTACAACACAATAGTGCAGCGCGCTAAGGAATTCGTCACTGATCCGGAGCTAGTGGGACGAGGCACGGAGGCAATGTCACCGCCAGCTGCTCATCCCAAGACGGCTGTTTATAGTGTAAGTTACCCTGAGACTGCGGTAAATATGTCGAGTTGACAGCGCTTAGTCAACATTAGTGCAGCGCGCTAAGGAATTCATCACTGATCCGGAGCTAGTGGGACGAGGCACGGAGGTAATGTCGCCGCCAGCTGCTCATCCCAAGAAGGCTGTTTATAGTGTAAGTTACCCTGAGACTGCGGTAAATATGTCAAGTTGACAGCGCTTAGTCAACATTAGTGCAGCGCGCTAAGGAATTCGTCACTGCTCCGGAGCTAGTAGGACGAGGCACGGAGGCAATGTCGCCGCCAGCTGCTGATCCCAAGAAGGCAGTTTATAGTGTAAGTTATTCCGAGACTGCAATAAGTTGGAACTGTGCTTGCAAAAGGGCTATTTAGTATATGATTTTCATAGAAACCTCTCTAAAGAGACACTTCTCATGTATCCACGTGGTGAAAGGCAGGGTACGTTGCGGTGACAATCCTTAGTTACAACACAATAGTGCAGCGCGCTAAGGAATTCATCACTGATCCAGAGCTAGTGGGACGAGGCACGGAGGTAATGTCGCCGCCAGCTGCTGATCCCAAGAAGGCAGTTTACAGTGTAAGTTATTCCGAGACTGCAATAAGTTGGAACTGTGCTTGCAAAAGGGCTATTTAGTATATGGTTTTCATAGAAACCTCTCTGAAGAGACACTTCTCATGTATCCACGTGGTGAAAGGCGGGGTACGTTGCGGTGACAATCCTTAGTTACAACACAATAGTGCAGCGCGCTAAGGAATTCATCACTGATCCGGAGCTAGTGGGACGAGGTATAGAGGCAATGTCGCCGCCCCCTGCTAATCCCAAGAAGGCTGTTTATAGTGTAAGTTACCCTGAGACTGCGGTAAATATGTCGAGTTGACAGCGCTTAGTCAACATTAGTGCAGCGCGCTAAGGAATTCATCACTGATCTGGAGCTAGTGGGACGAGGCACGGAGGCAATGTCGCCGCCAGCTGCTCATCCCAAGACGGCTGTTTACAGTGTAAGTTACCCTGAGACTGCGGTAAATATGTCGAGTTGACAGCGCTTAGTCAACCTTAGTGCAGCGCGCTAAGGAATTCATCACTGATCCGGAGCTAGTGGGACGAGGCACGGAGGCAATGTCGCCGCCAGCTGCTCATCCCAAGAAGGCTGTTTACAGTGTAAGTTATTCCGAGACTGCAATAAGTTGGAACTGTGCTTGCAAAAGGGCTATTTAGTATATAATTTTCATAGAAACCTCTCTGAAGAGACACTTCTCATGTATCCACGTGGTGAAAGGCGGGGTACGTTGCGGTGACAATCCTTAGTTACAACACAATAGTGCAGCGCGCTAAGGAATTCATCACTGATCCGGAGCTAGTGGGACGAGGTATAGAGGCAATGTCGCCGCCCCCTGCTAATCCCAAGAAGGCTGTTTATAGTGTAAGTTACCCTGAGACTGCGGTAAATATGTCGAGTTGACAGCGCTTAGTCAACATTAGTGCAGCGCGCTGAGGAATTCATCACTGATCCGGAGCTAGAGGGACGAGGCACGGAGGCAATGTCGCCGCCCGCTGCTAATCCCAAGAAGGCTGTATACAGTGTAAGTTACCCTTAGTATAAGGGCGCGACTCGACTGTCGCGGAGCTGTGGGAGCTTGGCCAATGAGACCGCATCACAGTGTTCCGAATTGGAATTTGAAGATTGTAATTGGTCTATTTTGCACAGCACCACTCCGCTCCGTGTCAGTGGAGCCGCACCCTAAGGCCTGTGTGACGAGCGTCTTGCAGGGCAAGCAATGGCGCATCGGGCGTACAAAGGGATTAGAACAGCGTGCACTCAGACCACGCGTATACGTTTGGATTTGTTTAACATGGACGCTCTCCCACATATCCCTTTGGATGCCCCACTTTAGCGTCTACTCAGATGTTAGACTTAGACTGCAGTAAAGATGTCGAGTTCACAACACTCTGTTAAGACATTAGTGCGTGTCAAGGAATTTGTCACTGATCCGGAGCTAGTGGGACGAGGCACGGAGGCAATGTCGCCGCCAGCTGCTCATCCCAAGAAGGCTGTTTATAGTGTAAGTTACCCTGAGACTGCGGTAAATATGTCGAGTTGACAGCGCTTAGTCAACATTAGTGCAGCGCGCTGAGGAATTCGTCACTGATCCGGAGCTAGTGGGACGAGGCACGGAGGCAATGTCGCCGCCAGCTGCTCATCCCAAGAAGGCTGTTTATAGTGTTAGTTACCCTGAGACTGCAGTAAATATGTCGAGTTGACAGCGCTTAGTCAACATTAGTGCAGCGCGCTAAGGAATTCATCACTGATCCGGAGCTAGTGGGACGAGGCACGGAGGCAATGTGGCCGCCAGCTGCTGATCCCAAGAAGGCTGTATACAGTGTAGTGTAAGTTACCCTTAGTATAAGGCCTGTGTGGCGAGCAATGGCGCATCGGGCGTACAAAGGGATTAGAACAGCGTGCACTCAGACCACGCGTATACGTTTGGATTTGTTTAACATGGACGCTCTCCCACATACCCCGTCGGACGCCCCACTTTAGCGTCTACTCAGGTCTTAGACTGCAGTAAATATGTCGCGTTCACACCACCACCACTCAGTTACGACATTAGTGCAGCGTGTCAAGGAATTTTTCACTGATCCGGAGCTAGTGGGACGAGGCACGGAGGCAATGTCGCCGCCCGCTGCTCATCCCAAGACGGCTGTTTACAGTGTAAGTTATTCCGAGACTGCAATAAGTTGGAACTGTGCTTGCAAAAGGGCTATTTAGTATATAATTTTCATAGAAACCTCTCTGAAGAGACACTTCTCATGTATCCACGTGGTGAAAGGCAGGGTACGTGCGGTGACAAATCCTTAGTTACAACACAATAGTGCAGCGCGCTAAGGAATTCGTCACTGATCCGGAGCTAGTGGGACGAGGCACGGAGGGAATGTCGCCGCCAGCTGCTGATCCCAAGAAGGCAGTTTACAGTGTAAGTTATTCCGAGACTGCAATAAGTTGGAACTGTGCTTGGAAAAGGGCTATTTAGTATATGATTTTCATAGAAACCTCTCTGAAGAGACACTTCTCATGTATCCACGTGGTGAAAGGCAGGGTACGTTGCGGTGACAATCCTTAGTTACAACACAATTGTGCAGCGCGCTAAGGAATTCGTCACTGATCCGGAGCTAGTGGGACGAGGCACGGAGGCGATGTCGCCGCCAGCTGCTCATCCCAAGAAGGCTGTTTACAGTGTAAGTAATTCCGAGACTGCAATAGGCTTTTTAGTATATGGTTTTCATAGAAACCTCTCTGAAGAGACACTTCTCATGCATCCACGTGTTGGAAGTCAAGGTACGTTGCGTTGGCAATGCTTTGCGGCCGCTATGCTAAGTACAAAATAAGACAACGAAAAGTATTTTGACCCAAATAACAACAAATTCGGGTCCAACACAAATGTTCGGAATCTTTCCGGTGGACAATCTAAAAGTTAAAGCCTATAAAGCTTGATTTTCTTATGAAAGCCTTATCTTCATTAAGATGTACTCCTATTTCATTGCGTTGTATGATAAAAATCATTGCTCCCTGTCCACAGGCTGTTAACTATCGACCGCAGGAAACAAAAAGTGCGTGTTCAGCTGAACTGTAAAACCCCTCTTTCCTGTTGCCAATAATACGCAACTGGTAGGAATGTAGTCGTGATTCATACAATTCAATAGGAAAGGAGTGCCTTTAAATGACAATAAGGGAGAAGCGCAAGGCGTCCGACCGCTCAATGGGTGGACGATATTCGGAAGAATACGGGTCACTTTTAGATAAGGTTAGCTCAGGACCGGGATCAGTAGGCGTACAAGAAGAGAGGCCTATGCTCAGCAGTGGGCGAATATGGCGGCTATCGGCTGAATATGATGATGATGAAGGGTGTAATAAGAAAATTAACTCTCATAGGCCTTAACTTTTAAAATGTCCACCGGAAAGACTCATAGCATGATTTTGAGTTTGACCCATTCTGTACGTTTTGTTCAGATCGTCCGCCACTCAGACTCCTTGTTCTACGAGTGCGAATGGAAGGGCGACTCGGAGGAATGCTACGACCTGCTAGCGCCCGTCTTCACTGAAATGGGTTTCTGTTACGCTTTCAACTCGAAACATGCGGAATCTACGTGGCCGTGGTGAGAACTTTACCTACTACTACTGACTTTAAAATTCGTAAAATCTCTGTCACTCCATACAGTTACATATCGTGTACAGGTGTAGTGAGAAATTACTTGCCTTCGGAAACGTTCGTAAACACATGCTGTTTCAGGCAGTGTCACCGAGTCTGACTGAAGTAGCATGACAGCTATTACTGTCAGTCTCAGTGAGATAGACTGAAACAGCATGACGTTGACGAACGTTTCCGAAGGCAAGTCATTTCTCACTACATCTGTATATAGAGTTACAGATCGCAGTATTGTGTCCGTTCACTGTGTCTTCTAGGTATGCTTAGGTGCCGGTTTAAGTATAAAGTACTATCATGTCATAGGGCAATGCCCTCCTGAACGAAGTCCTGGACCCGCGCCTAGTAGGGGAGAGTGGGTAAGATTCGTACAGCAGGAGCATTTGTACAGTGATCATATCTCGGCTATCCGAAGCGCGAAGATGTCCATATTTTTAAACGGTTTTTATTAACTTCACCGCGTATCAACTGTCGTCGATGCTTCAAATCTTGTGATCGATTTTTCGACCACTTCTACTCCACCGAAATCAATAAAATTTGGAACTCTTATCAAGTCCCCATGACAATGCAATATTATAATATTTGTATCCTTGTATCCTCAAAGCCTGATGCTGCAGACGTACTGCTCACCTTAACCGTGAGTGATAGACACGTGAAAATGAAAGTATAGCATGTTTGACATAATCAAATACTAACAGAGGAGTTCTTGACTTCCAACTCCTCATTCCTGATGCTGCAGTACTGCCCACAATAACCGCACGGTTAATCTTTTATCGATATCTTGATTTTAAAGAAGTTCTTTAAATACTAAGTAGAAACATGCGAATTTAATACTAACGTCCAACTCCTTAAATCTGATACCTACTCCAGTGTTACTGCCTGCCACAACCACTAGGTTTAGCAATATGTAAATTTTGAAGTCATGCTTTAGACATTTGATAGAAACGTACGGATTTCATTATCATCATCATCATCATCATATCATCCGAAAGACGTTCACTGGTGAATACAGGCCTCCCCCAAAGATTGCCTTGTGGCAGAAGATTGCCTTGATGCGAGTGGCACAGGGTCGGTCCTTGTGGACCGGCCATGTGCCACTCGCATCCAGCGTCCTTCACCAGGTCATGATCATGAGTTCACCTTGTGAGGGGCCTACCCACGCTGTGCCTTCCGTTACGGTCGTGACCGCCACTCGAGAACCTTACCGCCCCAACGGCCATCGGTTCCACGCGCAACGAGCCCCGCCCGCTGCCACTTCAGTTTAGCGATTCGAAGAGCTATGTCGGTTACTTTAGTTCTGCTGCGGATGGTGTCTAATCCAATATCGCAGAGAGACTCCTAGCATAGCCCTCTCTATTGCCCTTTGGGTCACATTGAGCCTTCTTATGAGGCCCATTGTAAGCGACCACGGTTTAGTACCGTATGTCATCACTGGCAACATACACTGATCAAAGACTTTCCTCTTCAAACCCTGCGGAATATTGGACGAAAAGATACAGACGGATGTAATACTGACTTCCAACCCCTCAAACCTGATGCTGCTGAGACACGTGCCACTGCCTGCCATAACCGCCAGATTTATCGAAATGTTGAATTTAAAGTAATGCTTTACCTAATGGGTAAAAACATAAACGGAATACTCACTTCCAAATCCTCTAATCTGATACGGCGATATTACCATAAACGCTATGTGCCATAACCGCTGACAGCGTGAGTGGTTCGCGTAAGGTGGGCCGTCGGGCCTTCGGCCCTCCGGCTGATAGAGTGACAGCGTGAGTGGTTCGCGCAGGGTGAGCCGTCGGGCCTACGGCCCTCCGGCTGATAGAATGACAGCGTGAGTGGATCGCGTAGGGCGGGCAGTTGGGCCTACGGCCCTCCGGCTGATAGAGTAACAGCGTGAGTGAATCGCGTAGGGCGAGCCGTCGGGCCTGCGGCCCTCCAGCTGAAAAAGTGACAGCGTGAGTGGTTCGCGTAGGCTGAGCCATCGGGCCTACGGCCCTCCGGCTGATAGAATGACAGCGTGAGTGGATCGCGTAGGGCGGGCAGTTGGGCCTACGGCCCTCCGGCTGATAGAGTGACAGCGTGAGTGAATCGCGTAGGGCGAGCCGTCGGGCCTGCGGCCCTCCGGCTGATAGAGTGACAGCGTGAGTGGTTCGCGTAGGCTGAGCCGTCGGGCCTACGGCCCTCCGGCTGATAGAATGACAGCGTGAGTGGATCGCGTAGGGCGGGCAGTTGGGCCTGCGGCCCTCCAGCTGATAGAATGACAGCATGAGTGGTCCGCGTAGCATATTACAAACAACATCTTTGATGTAGAATATTTAGTATCGGAAATTAACTTAACAATTGCACTAAAAACTTGAAAATAAAATAAGTAAAAAAAGTTTTAAGTTAAACGGTTTTTATTGCACCAAAAACTAGAAAATAAAAATTAGTTGTAACTAACCGTAGATGCTACTTTCTGTAGATTAGTCACGTGAAACTATTATCACTGTAGTCTTCCCAAGTCGGATGCTGAAAGCCACGTTTAGCATCTATATCAGTGGATTAAGAGTTACCTAATTGGAAACTTTTACGAAACTAAAATAAAAACGTGGGGCGTTATTATAAAGAAACATACAAGTTCAAAATATGCAATTGCAGCTTTAATTTTGCAATTAATCCAACACTTTTACAGAGGTAAATAACTTTTATCAAGGCCAGAACAAAACTTATTACACTATTGCTGTCTTGATTTATATGTGTGTTCTTAAATAACTATAGTGACTTAATCATAATTGCGTACGCCCCACGTTTTTATTTTAGTTTGGTAAAAGTTTCCGATTAGGTAACTCTGAATCCACTGATATAGATGCTAAACGTGGCTTTCAGCATCCGACTTGGGAAGACTACAGTGATAATAGTTTCACGTGACTAATCTACAGAAAGTAGCATCTACGGTTAGTTAGAACTAATTTTTATTTTCTAGTTTTTGGTGCAATAAAAACCGTTTAACTTAAAACTTTTTTTACTTATTTTATTATGTATAACGGCCACTAATATGCATAACTCACCACCGAAGAGGGATGGGCATATGCCAGCTAGTTACTTCAAAAGAAATTAAAACGTGTGTTTGACACTTCAAAGTAATTATAAGGGTCACTTTTAAAAGCATTTATTTCAGAAAGCTTTGCTCGGTTACAAACGTAATTAAATACAGTGTGTTAACATGATGCAGGCTTTTATTTGAACCGAGGATTGAGATGCAGATTCTTAGCCAAACCATGTGCATTATTTTTTTAAAAATCCTAATTTTAAAAGTAATTAACTTTCTAAGAAAAGTTAATTGAGAAGCAATGTACTTCAAAATAAATCGTTAATTGGCACTTGACAATGACAGATCGCAGCCACTCGCAACGTTTGACAACTAAGCAGTACACGCGTTACATTGATCGTTCGAACGAAATTAAAATAATTGTTCAGTTAATTTAAATATTTGTCAACTCTTAATACTCGAAAACGATTTCCAGTAATGCGTATTATTACCCATTTTCGTAAAAGCCTGGCTCATGGTAACACACTGTATACTTCATAAGTTAATCTTTGAAATACGTATGAAATGGTTTATTTTATGATTAGGATACCAGTTATTTTTATTTTTTGTATTAACTTTTTAATTTTTGGCTGGGGTTACCTTCGTGCAGCCAAGAATGTAACATGAGAATCCTCACTGTACGAATGTACCCCAATATTTTAGTTTAGTGAGAATATTGCTTTTTCCAAATGAAAACGTCGATATATGAAAAAAATATTTGCAAATAAATACACAGTTGAGAACAAAACTAATACTGTGGTAAAAAATACTATGTACGAAGGTACCCCACGTATGGGGCGATTTCGTACAATTTTCATTTTTTTGGGAAAAGCAATCTGACATTCTTAACCTACTTTGTATTAGCTCTAAGCCGAACTATTATTAAAGCCAGATAATTTAGCTGTCAAGCAGCATTGATTTCATTTTAAAATTGCTAATACTTTTTTTTCTATGAGGCATAGAGTAAAAAGTGTACGAATCCTCACCACTTTCCCCTACCTAGCTTCAAGCAGTTCAAATCAATATTTGACTTTGACGGTTATTTCATGATGTCAGTTGTAATGGAGCATATTTATCTGCTACTAAGCATATGAAAGTTTGAGCCCACTCGCACAATCTAAGGTTAACTAACACGGGGTTAACTAGATACATACTATACATAGAGGGTGTAATCGTTAAGTGTTGCCAGGCCATAATTCCGTAAATATAGCAGATACCAGAAAACTTCTAACTGATATCGAAAGTACGAGTCAATGAGTAAAATTACACTAATAACTTTTTTGAAATAAAATCAGATATATCTCAAATATTAACTTTAAACCCTTACATACATTTAGTACGTAACCGTTCATTCAAAGAGTAGTTTAATACGAATATTTTTTTTATTTAAGAATAAATGTTAGATTAATTATTTCATAAACGGTAGTATTATTATTTTATTACAATGTATTCGTACAAATAACGAATCTCTAACAGTTATATGTGTTATGATACCCGACATTTTTTAAGGCTAGTCGTCATACTAAATGTATGGGAGCGTCTTAACTTAGTAACATCTATTTAGAAAAAGTTATTAATGCAATTTTACTCGTTGGGTAACGCACTTTCGATATCAGTTGGAAGTTTTCTGATATCTGTTTTATTTACGGAATTATGGTCTGGCCACACTTAACGAATACCTAACGAATGTATAGATAGTTAAATACTAAGACAACCACGACCAAGGAACAAAAAATGAATGTGATAAATAAATACACAAATGTCTTCACTACCAACTAGGCTACGAAGGCTGACTTTGTTACTCTTGGAGATGAAACTTACGTTTTTATTTTTGAGTAATTTTACAGGCAAACTCAAACCGAGTCGGACGAATTCACAGAAGCGTATATTCACGAGACCGACGCAAAATGGTCCTTTATGTTCAACTCGTACCGCAATGACACCATTATTGATGTAAGTACCTACCACAGTGTCATATATACCATAGATCAAGCAAACGTGTCTACTTAGCGTGTCAAATGAACTCAGTAAAATCTACTGAGTTGTCCGTCTTTAATCGCAGCTTGCAGCTTTCGAACGTCAAATTTTCTAAGTTGAAGTGAACAAAAACATTAATAATGCCTCCTTAAGTAATATTAATTGCAACAACACAAAAAAATATGAATACTCAAGGGCCTGAGACATATTTAAAATCATAGGCAAGTAACAACTTCAGTACAAAATTTGACACGCTCGGCCGCCATACAAATGAATGAACTTGTTTCTTCTACGAGCCCCGATGCAGTGGAGTTCGTCTAGTTCGAAACAATTTTTACAAATTTTTCAATATTTAAAAAATGAATCACATTATGCTAATGATAAATTGTATGAACGTTAGTCATGGTTAATGTACTACATTTCAAGAGACACAACAATCTGAAGTACGCTTTTGTTGTTTAATAAATCGATTTGAACAAACCAGTGTCTAAATTATATTTTCGTTCACCACCGTAATTCCGCGCTTATAAGCTTGACGCAAAATTCACAGTGCATCAGGTGTACAGTCGAGTGCATTAATATATAGACACATTTGTAAGGGATCAGTATAGAGAAGTGTATATATATTAATGCCCTTGACTGTACCATGTCGTCTTTAATATTAATGGCGTTCTTTACATTCATTGATTATTTACAAAATTAAAAATTGTGGAAAAAATTTAAAAAATAACTCTCGTAAAATAGTTTTTTTTTTTATTCTGATTTATTAAGTCCAAATATTTTATACTCAAAGAAACTATTTTAGTACTACTATTGAATAGTGAAGGTTTTGTCTCTAAACCTTTTCCTCCGGATGAACGGGATAATCTCGAAAAACTGTCTAACTGGACGAGAACATATGCATCGGGGCTCGTATCCAAATCTAATTCTGTGGTACCTACTACCTAAATTTTAG
Organism: Thaumatotibia leucotreta; assembly: GCA_025490895.1. Lineage (NCBI taxonomy): Eukaryota > Metazoa > Arthropoda > Insecta > Lepidoptera > Tortricidae > Thaumatotibia > Thaumatotibia leucotreta. Next base: position 9,060 of record JALPQI010004146.1, on the reverse strand, counting down.
CAAGCACTACATGGTTCATTTATTAGCTTTTCCCTAGGTACACCTCATTTACCTAATTGGAAATTACATGTATCTACGTAGTTTGCGGGATACGAGAAATTTAATTTGGGCTGAATCGGGACTGTAACGAATACCTAAAAACTTCGGCAAAAATGACGCCAACAAAATTAGGCGGTTGAAATGCTCAGATATTCACCCTAATCAGTAATCATTGTACTAAATGGTGTATCGACTTTGGCTGCTACAAATAATTTGACGCCGACTGTACCTATAACAGGCGAACCGGAAAAAAATAAAATAGTAGTGCAAACATTGGAGTGTATATCATAGTTTCGGGCACGCACTGTCGGAGTATCGTGCTGTCGAATATTCGTAGGCTCGATTGTTGCTAGATCGAATGTTCGCTGAGCCGAAGGATCCGTTTTCGTAATTAGTTTCGTAGTTAGCTACGTAAGAAGAATTATTTTTCACCGTTTCGTAATTGATTACCAAAGCGGAATTTAATTTCTGCATTCGTAATTTGTTTCGTAGTTGACTACGAAACAGGAATTTATATTTCCTTTTTCGCAGTCATTTGGCTACGAATCGAGAATTATGTTTCACTATTTGGTAATTAATTATTAAAAAAGAATTTATTCCTTTTTAGTAATTGAGTTTCGTAGTTACCTTGGATAAAATGTTTTTGCAGGTATTCACTGAGTTGTCTACAAAATGGAATTTGTTGGAGTTTCGTAATTAATTAATGCAGTTTTGCGATTAATTAAATAAATAACCACGAACTCTAAATAAACTTTAATAACTTACTTTATATTTCCACAAAATGGAATATAATCAATAAATTTAATATAGTTTGTACCAAATTATTAACACGTAGGGATGCTTTTTTCTATTGTTGGTACATATGTACCAACTGGGGCTTTCAATACCGGTATTTTTGTAAGAACAATACCGCGATCCCGGTATTCCTCATTCTAAAATACCGGTATTGGAAGCCCTAATATGTACCTACCCAATAAAATAAAAGTAATCTTATAAAAAAAACATGACAAATTATGACATAGTTAGCATGCAGCAAAAGATTAACAATATACAAGGTGACCATGGCCAAAAAACCTCACTGGCAACGGGAATACACTTATTTTCTGGCCACAGTTTATACAAGCAATCCATTTTATTCTGTTTAAAATCCTTAGCGGGAATCTATTGGATGCCGACTGCTCACGATCGATCTTTAAGGCATGCTCTGAGGGAGGCCTATGTCCAGCAGCAGTGGAAATCTGTCGGCTCCAAAATTATGATGAAAAATGTTAAAAACAGTATTAGGCAGCTTATGAAAATTAAATAGTGCAGGAAATTCTTTTTTCGTAATCAATTATCAAATAAAAAAAGTAAATATGTTTTGGTAATTAACTACGAAAGAAGAATTAGTAAGCAATTACGAAAACGGAAAATAAATTCCGCTTTGGTAATCAATTACGAAACGGCGAAAAATAATTCCTCTTACGTAGCTAACTACGAAACTATAATTACGAAAACGGACCAAAGGGAAATACTTGTGGTCGAAATATGCTCAGTCGAAAAATCATTATCTAGAATTGTATGGTATCGATCTGTTGTGTGTCGAAAGTTCATAGGCTCGTCTGTTCTGGTATCGAATGTTCACTGGATCGAAATACTTGTGGCCGATACATGTACAAACTTTTTTATATCCGTGCAGGGATATTTCAATGAATAGATAAATAGTACTAATACCAAAATACGTGGCTACTATTAACGATGTAATCGACTTGATGGATTGCTGAAAGACTAACACAAACAACATTATTTTATATACCTACATATCCACATATATCTCAAAAAGAAGTGGCAAGATAATTTGACATACCTATTGCTTAAAAGTGTAATGTTTGTGCCTGTGACCAATCAAAATGCCCTAATTTTGTACGGTTTTCGACCCAGCGAATATTCGATCCAGTAGCAGTTGCGCCAACGAACATTCGTGCCAAAGATGTTCTACGGGACGTCAATCGAAACATCAATTTCGATTTAACGTTTTTTTATTTCTACGTTTTTCGATCCAGCGAATATTCGATCCGGTAGAAGTCGAGTAAACGAACATTCGATAGCAGGATACTCCGAGAGTACGTGTTCGAAACTATGATATACACTCCAAACATTGTGTTAAGAAATGTCAAGATTTCCAGCTCCTGAACAAAGTTTAATCTACCACTAACTTCTGCCAATTTCTGAGCGTTTCAACAGCCTTATTTTGATGGCATCAGTTTTGTCGAAGTTTTTATTCGTTACAATGTGCTACTTTGTCATTTGAAGGAGGCACGATACCTTATACAAATGATGAAGTATAACATTGAGACGATTAGAAACTTTGGCAAAAATGATGGCTCAGATATTCACCCAAAGACGCCTTCATTGGACAAATCAATTGGTACAAATCCTCTAAATTTACGAATCTCGAAATTCGCGGTACCTAGTAAACCATTATTTCAGGGTATATAAAGCTTTCTTTTAGACATACCCCCTTATTTCATAAACATTTCCTAACATAGCAACATTAGCAACCCACTAGGTATTGGTTGTCCGTTTTGGTCTTATAAATATATTGAAAGGTACAAACAATACTTAGCGGCTTGCTAAGTTAGGAGACATTTATAAATAAGGGGGATAATTTCTATCAATCTTTACTATTCAACCTTTCAGATTTACATCCACGCTACCGAAGAAATGGCAGGTCTTGAGCAAAGCGCGCAACACTCCTGGGACCGACGCGTCGAGAAAGTCTCCTTCTCAGTAAAACACACGTACACGACCGATGACGCCAAACAGCTTTCGATAAGACAAAGGCGTTGTGTGTTCAAAGACGAACAGAAGTTGGAGACATCAACGATTTACACGTATTCGGCGTGTATGAGGCAGTGTCGGATGCAAAGGAGTCGGGTGTTCTGCAAATGTGTGCCGCATTTTTATCCTGCAATACGTAAGGGATCTGCTTGTACACGCTTACCCGATTATTCAGTTTTGTTTGTCCCTTTCGGCCTTATCAATATTTCTATAAGACCGAAAGGGATAAACGGGTCAAAATTCTTTTCGTTGTCTCATTTTGTGTCCCTAAAAAACGTGATACAGTGGTGATTTTTGTATGAGATGATGATTTTGTTTTCAATTTCTGATGTATGGATTAAAATCTAGCTTGAAAAAGAAATACCAGTGCACCGGATTTTTTAAATATACTGAGTCGAAACGGCAACTAATACCGTGACAGAGTGGTATGAAACAAGACAACGAAAAGAATTTTGATCCAAACAATACTTTAGCGGCTTGCTAAGTTAAGAGTCGTTTATGAATAAGGGGGTTAGCCATTAAGGTTTATCCTAAGAGTCGGACTCTTGTTGGTGTAGCCATGATTCTAGGGGCGGTTCCTTGACTGCCTGATACGACAAGACGGCTAGGTAATAACCTAACCTGTATCTAAGATTAGCCTTTGGCATTGGACCGATGATGCTGGCGGCATTTCCTCGCAATACTCATCAGTAAGTCGACGCGTCGTTGTGCGAAGAAGTCGCCAGCTCTTCGGTCTTTACTTACATCATCATCATCATCATCATCAGCCTATGTTAGTCCACTGCTGGACGTAGGCCTCTCCTATTAACTATGCGTACAGACGCATTAGGAGGCAAATGCCCATAATCGCCACGCTGGGCAAGCCGATTGGCGATCGCAGCAATGTGTCCACTATGATGACGCTGCTGCCCATCATCAATCTTGTAAAATGGTCAGTGACACTTCAATCCCTTCCTTAGTCGACTCTTACGACACCCGCAGGAGGAGTTGGGGTGGTGACAAATGTATTCTTACTGCCGTCACCACACGGCATACTGCCGTCACCACACGGTTATAATAATATATTAAATATTGCAGCAGGATACCGTCACTGCTCGGTGGTGGAGTTAGAATGCATCGCGAACCACGTGGCAGAAATCACCGACGTGTCTACTTGCACCTGTGAGCTGGGTTGCTCACACACGGTGTACGAAGTGGAGAAACTTACAGAAGTCGAGTAAATTCATTGACTAATTTATTTAGATATATAAGGTCCTAATTTATTAGTTGCAGATATTTTAACACATGATACTTTACATTAAAATAATTAACTTTAAATATAAATTAAGAAATCTTTTCATGTTACTTTTTTGATTTCATTTTCCTAACAAAAAAATAATTATAATTTTGTCAAAAAAAAATCATCATGTGCATTATCATATGTCACAATAACACTGTCTGTCATGTCATCAAACGACACAATCCAACGGAAAATAACATGACATTGACAATCAAGTATTTAATTTATCGACGTGAAGTGGCCAGTTCCAGTTAAGTTGTACGTAAAAGAGGTACGAGAATCTGTTCAATGAGTTTTCATTTAATAATCACATAAACAGGGTGTTTTTACGTAGCAAATTTGTTTTTCCGTTTTCTCCAAAAAAACATCGTAAAAGCTATAATGTTTCACGGTTTAATATACTCCAGAGACCGAGTACTATCAGCTGTAAAAATATCTGCATCTAATAAATTAGGACCTTATAGAACTGTTTACAAAGCAAAATATCCCGGTCCCAAATTATACCTGCAAAACTTCTATAAAATAGGTCATTTTCGCTATTATTCGTTGAGTACCTAGTGGAGTTAAAACTTAGAATTCACCGCGTACCCTTCTATTAGAAAACAGATCCTTTAGAAAATATTTTATAGACCAAAATATCCTTGTCTAACATTGTTCCTGCAAATTTTCTCTACAAAGTAGGCCATGTTCGGTTGTTCGCTGTAGGTACCTGTGAGATGGGCTGAATAAAATTATTTGAGAAATATTATAAATGAATTTATTTATAAAACTGGTCACAGAGCAAAATGTACTTTTACAAATTGTTCTTGCAGACTTTCAGCAATCCCTACATAATCAGCAATAATTTTTGTAGAATTTTTGTAGAATTTTGTTAATTACCAAACTGTACATATTGTAAATATTTTTCTTTGACATTGTAAATAATACTTCCGTTTTTCTTGATTTGCATGCCGATTCTGGCCAAATGTACTGAGACTTTTTAGATTTAAGACCTTTATTATGTACGTGCATTCTGGCAAATAAATGAGTTTGAGTTTGAATAACTTGAGAAAACTTCCGTAGGATTTATGTGATTGATTCTCTGTTAAATTTGGCGGGCGGGTAAAATAATAATCATGGCGTCACTGGCGCCCACAGAATTAAAATTTCACAAAAGATGCTTCGAATAGATCTTACGCTGATACGTTTCCGTACCATTTATTTTTTGTTTTAGTACAAGCAAAGGTCCAATGACGACGACATCGTTGGAAACGGAATTTGTGTCTTGGCCCATGGTGCGGTACAAACGCGAGGTGCTGTTCGGTTGGGTTGACTTATTGGGTACGTATTAATGATATCATGGTTTTGTAAAGCCCTGAAAACTTCAACAAGTATCCAATATTACCTATGAAAAATCATTTGCTGTATATGTTATTTCAAAACTAACCTAACTATTATTAAGCTCCTTGTAGCCATGTTTTTGATATATATACTTACTTGGACATTAGTTTAATATAACGGCACAAATCAAACAAAATCGACGGTTATTACTATCAAAACGAAATAATCTGAAATGTATCATTTAGTTTCAATAAACATTTTACTATTAACCAGTTTTGACCCAGTTATTTTACATAGATTGTTTGCAATGTATGGGGGTGAAGACATATTTTCAAAGATTAACTGAAATATTTCTGTTTAACCATGGCAACAAGTGTGATCATTGTAATTCACCCTAATAAGGCTTGGCCCCATTTTGGGCGCCAAGTAACTTGGCACCCAACAACATGCCAATAATACTTGGCGCCCAACGTGGGGCCATTGTGTAAATGGATTTGCTGTCGGTGATCAAGGTTTTCTGTCTTTCACATTTTAACGACAAATCTGTCTTACGGCCTGTTTCACAATCTCCAATTAAAGCTATCTGTCAGATAAAAAATAACACTATCTCTTTCTTTCACCCGTAAGAATAAAGAGAGCGTGCTATTTTTATCTGACAGATAGCTTTAATTGGAGATTGTGAAACAGGCCCTTAGTGTCTTAAACTTACGATTAATAATTATCCTGACGTTTCGGGCATGACGTTACGCCCGTGGGGACAGGCAGGCAGTTTTCTTTCTTTAGAAACGCTGCGCCTTCCGGTCGTTGCCTCCACTCGAAAACCTTTCCGCCCCAACGGCCATCGATTCTACGTGCAATGTGCCCCGACCACTACCACTGCTATATCGGTTCCTTTGGTTCTGCTACGGATGGTAATTTCTAATACGATCCCGCAGAGAGACTCCCAGCATAACCCTCTTGGGTGACTTTGAGCCTTCTTATGAGGCCCATTGTAAGCGACCACGATTAAGTAGCGTATGTTATTACTGGTAACACACACTGATCAAAAACTTTCGTCTTCATGTACTGCAGAAAAGATGTGTTGTAGCTTCCCGAACGCTGTCCAACCGAGTCAGATTCGACGATTGACCTTGATCAAAGTTGGACCTACCTAACCGGATAGTTTATCCTAGGTATATATAGTCATGCCGTGTGGTGACGGCAGTAAGAATACATTTGTCACCACCCCAACTTCTCCTGCGGGTGTCGTAAGAGTCGACTAAGGGATTGAAGTGTCACTGACCATTCTACAAGATTGATGATGGGCAGCAGCGTCATCATAGTGGACACATTAGTGCGATCGCCAATCCGCTTGCCCATCGTGGCGATAAAGGGCATTTACCTCCTAATGCGTGCGCAAAGTTAATAGGAGAGGCCTACGTCCAGCAGTGGACTATCATAGGCTGATGATGAGTATAGTCATTACCACCACTAATTTATTGTACGTTATCATTTGTTCAGTATCGTTCGGCGGCATAGCCGGCCTATTCCTCGGCTTCTCTCTACTCTCCGGAGTCGAGCTCATCTATTTCTTCACACTGAGGGCGTGGTGCTCCGCCGTGCGGGACAGAGACACACTGAAGAGAGAGCGGGCGGAGCGACTGGCGCGGCCTAAGCCGCCGTATGATCTTAGCTTAGTTCCGTGGTAAGTCTAGCTGATATTTAGGTACCGTAAAACTACCCAACTATAGTCCAAAAGCCCCCAACTATGGCCCAAAACTAAGTCAAATATCCTCGATTTAGTGTAATTATTATATTATTGACGCAGTTGTTACACAAAATCTCCTCATTCATGATTATAAAACTTAGATAAAACCAAAATAAAGGATTTCCATCGATGCTTAATTACGAGTTGAACTTGTGGACAATAGTTGTAGTACTGGACTATAGTTGTATGGTTTTACGTTATTGTTCTGCATAGCCGGCCTATTCCTGGACTTTTCTCTACTCTCCGGAGTAGAGAACATCTATTTCTTCACACTTCTCTTCACAAAAGAGTGCGGGCGGAGCGACAGGCGCGGCCTAAGCCGCCGTATGATCTTAGCTTAGTTCCGTGGTAAGTCTAGCTGATATTTAGGTACCGTAAAACTACCCAACTATAGTCCAAAAGCCCCCAACTATGGTCCAAAACTAAGTCAAATATCTTCGATTTAGTGCAATTATTATATTATTGACGCAGTTGTGACACAAAATTTCCTCGTTCATGATTATAAAACGATGTTTCTATGCGATTTTGTTACGCGTTTTTTTTTTGTTCATTACCATCAACCACCACTTTATTTACCGTTTTATAAAAGCAAACGAGACTGTTATGCCAGACTAGCAGACAAACATGCGTCTGCTACAAGATAATCGAAAATGACTCCACCATTTATACGTAGTTCGTCAATAATTTGGGAATGGTAATGACATGATTGTTGCGACAGAATAATCGCATAGAACTACCCAAAACTTAGATAAAACCAAAATAAAAGATTTCCATCGATGCTTAATTAAGAGTTAACTTGTGGACAATAGTTGTAGTACTGGACTATAGTTGTATGGTTTTACGTTATTGTTCGGCATAGCCGGCCTATTCCTCGGCTTCTCTCTACTCTCCGGAGTAGAGAACATCTATTTCTTCATACTGCGGGCGTGGTGCTCCGCCGTGCGGGACAGAGACACACTGAAGAGAGAGCGGGCGGAGCGACTGGCGCGGCCTAAGCCGCCGTATGATCTTAGCTTAGTTCCGTGGTAAGTCTGGTTGATATTTAGGTACGTCATTTGTTTTTGGTTTTTGTGTTTTTCGTAATAAAACCTCTGACTAACCGGCCTGCCAGTAGAAAAAGGCATCAAATAAAAAAAATAGACGGTTTTAGAAAATTTTAAACTGCTGCCTTTTTCTAGTGTCCATGATACTTATGTACGCAACAAAAAATACGAAGTCAGATTCACTTTTCAAGAAAAATGCGAGAGGATAAGCGTTCAAATTACGAACAAATAAAACATGGAAGCTGCACGCCATTATTAGTACTGTTACGTTCGTGGGGTGGGTTTTCTGTAGAAAATGTATAAATAAGCCACTAATTAAAACTGATACTTTAATTACTAGTTAAAAGAACAAACACTAAACTAAAACACTAATCACACACTGACACTTCACACTGGTACACTTTTACTCTCTCAAACTCGCCGTAGATTCGCAGTCTTCGCTGTTGATGTTAGCTCTTCGCTGTCTCGATAGAAACTACCCCTTGGCCGGGACATGCTGGGTTTATATACAAGCCACTCAAATCTACAAAGTGCTAGATGATTCGACTCCAGAAAATTCCCGAGTTAGGTCGGGTCGGTGGGTCTGTGCGCGAACATTCTAGAGTATCGCTGTCTCTTTCTACAGGTTTCTCTTTCACACCCGTCCAGAATGTTCTCTCTATAGCTGTCTCGTTCACATCCTTCCAGAACATTCTTTCGTGCTGTCTCTATCTAATAGTGCTTTCTCTTTCACTCCTATGGGAAATTTAGCTATATACCGATATTACCGATATTACCGATTTGTACTTGAGAGGCCCGAAAGGGGTCCTGAA
>JALPQI010004145.1:0-106281 GCA_025490895.1 Thaumatotibia leucotreta | reverse complement strand
ACGACGTGGTGACGTGGCTCTTCGTTCGAATCTGTCATTCTCACATTTCATTTCATTTATTACTTATCGGCTATTATATACGATTGCAGAATATCATCTTGGCTAGATCTGCAGATAGTCCCACCGTCTCTTTTTAGATCCCTGCCCTGCCTTGGCTACCCTATGGCGTCCAGTCAGTTGGCCGCTCCAAATGCATCCGGTAATCGAGTTTAGCTCAATCCCAATTAAGCTTTTTACCCCCACATCGGCTGTCTTTACACCCAAATCAGCGATACCAGTTTAGAAGTGCAGTTCATTGTTCCTAATCCGATCAGTCTGTCGGCTCTAAATATATGTAACATTTACCGCAAAAAAACGCTAAATCGCCCGAGCCAATCATCTTAGTTACGCAAGATTGCCAATTTATATAAGTAAATACGTATTCCCCTGACACGTATCATTATATTTATGGTGTACGTAATATCTCCCTGTTACGAGCGGACATTAAGTAACTATGCGAAAAACATTCCCCTTATAAGACACAGGCCATATATTTCCTGGAAATGTTGCAAAAACTGCCCGTTTATCCGGCCATGATACATGTAAGCGACAGGGCGCCGACACGTATAAATACGTACATACAATTGTACACAGAAGGGTTTTACAACCAACCAACTTAATTCTACCTAGGTAATTACGATAAAACTGCGAAGAATAGGCATTACAATAAATACAATTTAGTAGAGTACGAGGTTTTTGAGTGGCAGCCACCTAACGGAAGGCACAGCGTGGATAGGACTGATGACCTGGTGACGCTGGACGTGGGAGGCACAGGACCGGTCATTGTGGCAATCTTTGGGGGATGCCTATTAGGGTGGTCCACGTTTGTATGGAAAAAAAATAAATATATTTTTTTTAATGTGGCACCCTCTTATTTTGTAACAGCTATTACGTTGATAAAATATACCAAGTTTCGTAATTTTATCTCAACTCCAAAGCGGTACTCAATGCCTTTGAAAAATATAATATTTTATGAATCCCAAAATAAATCAATATTTTATATTTATGATTTTTATGTCAGTAATTGCTTTAATACTGTTCAAAACGGGATTTAAAAGTCATGAAAGTAAAAAATATATTTTATTTTTATTTTTAATAAATTATTGATTCGGTTGACTTTTTGGCGAAGATTCAAATAAGCTTAAAAAATAGAAACAAAAATTAACTTCTTCTTTGTTCCTTAAAAATCCTATGTTTAAACAGTCTAGAAGCAATAACTAAAATAAAAAGTTAATAAACAGTAATTTAATTTTTTCACATTTCATACAATATAAAAAACATCAAAGGCGTTGAGCACCACTTTATAGTTTAAATAAAATTATGAAACTTGGTATAATTTATCAACTTAACAGATGTAACAAAATAAGGGGGTGCCCCATGGGAAAATAAAATAAATGTTTTTTTGGACCACCCTAATGCCTATGTTCAGCATTGGATGTCATTCGCCTGACATGATGATGAGAGTACGAGTATATTCAATTTAAGTACATTTCTATACTCGCAACCAATGCATACGGATCAGGTAGATTTTTTCATGGAAATACTAGAAGCATGCAATGGGGACCGTTATTAACATCACATGATATTGGAATTTCCCCGAATTGTTCACATAATTCAAGAAACATGGAACTTTATCGTCAGGTGACTCCGTACATAAAAAAATAGCAAGTTATGACTTAAAAACTCGTATTATAGATACATTTTAAACGTTTTACATGTGGTGGTGGCGTTCACTAGTGGTAGGACCTCGTGCAGGGTCCGCCCGGATAGCTACCACCGTAATTACTCGTTAAACTGCCGCTAAATAGTTAGTACTGAACGGTGTACGGTCTGGGGGTAAGATAGCCGGTGTGATTACTGGCATAGAGGCATTCCATCTATGTAAGTCCTCTGGGTAGGCAGCGTGTAGGCGATTTTTTGCTCACTATGTCCATGGACCTCAGTTCCCGCTTTCCATCAGGTGGGCTGAGTGCTCAGGGTGCTTAGCCAAGTTGCCAATCGCTAACGCTTAATCGTCAATCGTAAACGAAAGGCAGCTAACTGTCTTTGTCGCACTTATATGAAAGAGCGACAGAGAGGGAAAACTACGATACGCTACTAAGCGTTAGCGATTGGCAACTTGGATAAGCATCCAGTAATGTCTACCTTCGTCACATAAAAAAAATGTGTGTGTCTACAAACCTAACGACAATTTTAATGGTTCTTTCGACGCCAATACCAGGGACCGGAACCGGTATTTTACAAAAACCTCGAAATAGCCCAATACTTTAAAATGTTTTATACTCTTTATGTACTGCTCAATAGTTAATGCAATTTACAATATCATATTTTCAAATTACTACATTAACTTACAATTTATATACCGAAGAACGAAAAAAGAACCTTTATTTTTGTATGGAGAAAATAACCGTTCCGGTCCGTGGCCAATACAACCTTATTTAAAAATATACTATTCAACCGATACATGTTTGCATTATTTTCTATGAAAAAGTCAACCGGACCCGTATTTATTGACCAAGAATGTACCATATAATAATGTATCGATATCGAGGGTTGAAAGCCAAATTGGTTTAAGCGACAATTTTTGAACGTCGTTCAAACCCTAGACCAGATGACGTAGAAAAATCCGCTGATGCTGAATAAACATACCCCCTTCATTCATTCATAAACGTTTGTTAACTTAACAAGCTGCTAATAATTGTTTGTCCCTTTCGGTCTTAACAATGTCCATAAGAGCAAAAGGGACAAACAATTATTAGCGGCTTGTTAAGTTAACAAACGTTTATGAATAAGGGGGTTAGCCTGTAAGGTACTTTAAGCAAAATTTAAATAAGTCTTTTTTGAATCGTAGTTTTTTTTTTTATAGATGGTAATTAAAAAAAAAGTAGTATTTAAAAATACGTAGGAAAACATCTACTGCTCAACGGGCTGCTATATTAGTATTATATTTTTAGTATAATTTTTGGGCACCAGATGCGGACGGGCTACTCTTGTTTATGTGCGCTGCTGCGATATCGTCTATTTATTGAGGTAAAATTTGTACCTGACACAAATAATTTTAAGAGTATAAAACGAGAAAGAAAAAGTGAAGAATCCAATGCGCTACTATCCATTAACATATACTAGTACCTACCTACCTACTCTTTAGGAATCATCATCTTAAAAGGTCCTAGTAAAGGTTGTTCAAAATCAGGAATGCATTCGTGTTCTTTAGTGGTATCTCCATTTTGTTAACATCCTATCTTATTTTGCGGAGATAACAGACAGATAACTTCTATCCATATAGGTTTGTTCATAATGAAATAAGTGTTAGTTGTATAAGAATTAAAGACGAAGCATTTATATCAAGATTAATTACTCATAAATCTAAGTCGAGTTAATCTAGATTCAGTGGCTTAGAACAGATAGCAGACATTTCATGAGCTGTCTTCGGCCATAACTTCTCATACGTAATAACGACAAAAATAATATTAGGTACTCCAAACCGTATCACATATAAGCAAATCGCAAAATAAAGTGAAACACAGACTCGCCAAACCACAATAATATACTTTAATACTATGCGTGTAAGATACAAATTTAGCTCGGACATGACCGAAAGCAACCTCAGTATGTTGTTAATAAAATTGAGTCTGGTATTTTCATATAAAAATATTCTTTGTCTGCGCTTTACTGAATGTACGCAAGTTACAGGTGAATGTAAGTAATATGTAAAACATTCGTACTGTAGTGGCGTTTTATTATGTTGATTTGCTTTCTGCGTATTTTGTATTCGGAAATAGAATCTGCAAATGTCTCATGTTTGTATAATTTACATTTACTTTAGGCTGGGATTACACCTGTGAGTTCTAGTACTTTGTAAGTTGTAAAGAAACGAGATAGTGATGTTCACCTAGTCCCTTATAATCCCTTAGTATACCGTCGTCCCTACAACTAACGTAAGAACTTAGAGGTGTAATCCCAGCCCTACTTTAAGGCAGCCGATTCTCTAAGTTCTTACTTAAGTTGCTTAGTAAGAGTCGGATTTGAAATAAAACTATAAAACGCATTAACTCGCGTATATTCATTAAATTTAACTTCATCCCGATGTTTCGAACACTTTACAGAGTTTGTCGTCTGCGACTACGAACCCTGGCGTCGGACTTATTAGCTGGTATGAGATTGTGATTCCTTAGTATATATATACATATAGCAATATCTATAGCTTGGACCTTGTAAAAATGGCGGGTTAGTAGTGAAAAGATAAAAATATTTTTGCGAAGCTCAGAAATCATTAAAAACACTCGTAAAAATATCGACAAAAATACTCTTTTTCCCATTTTCAGCATAAAGCCCCGCTTTTCAATCAGATCGAAAGTTCACCTGGGAACCTTTCAGCGCATCTTCCAAATTACTCGCTAAGTTATTATTCTGAAGTTCAGGCTGAAATATAGAGCATTTCGCTAATTGGCATTCGGGCCGCGCCGATATTTTCAAACCATTTTTCAGCCAAAGTGGATTAATGCTTGCCTATTCGTTCTCGGTAGGCTCATAGCGAGGGCGCGAGAGAGTTTACTGTGACAAACTAGATAGTAGAAAATATCTAAAAAAATAGTATGGTCACGGTGTTTAAAATGAACTTTGTGAAGAAAAACACACAAGATCTATTTTAAGCGTCGTGACAATGTACCTTTCCGTTTGCACTGATAAATATTGATTTAATCTTATTTTCACTCATAATTTAAGCACTATTGGAACTTTATGGCTTTACCGGCCGTGTGGTGACGGCAGTAAGAATACATTTGTCACCACCTCAACTCCTCCTGCGGGTGTCGTAAGAGTCGACTAAGGGATTGAAGTGTCACTGACCATATTTTGATAACGATTGATGATGAGCAGCAGCGTCATCATAGTGGACACATTACTGCGATCGCCAATCCGCTTTCTCAGCGTAGCAATTGTGGGCATTCACCTCCTAATGCATCTATACGCATAGTTAACAGGAGAGGCCTACGTCCAGCAGTGGACTATCATAGGCTGATGATGTGATGTGTGTTGCTGGGACTTTATGGCGGATACTAATAATATTTATTATTATCCTGGGTTTACATACCACAGTACCTCGTACCCAATAAGATAAATAATAAATGTAAGCGTAGGGACTCTACTGAGTCCCCCTAGCGTTTAAATTATGAGTTGTATTAAAATGTTATTTTGGTTTCTTATTAATTTAACAATCACACAACGAAAGCAACGAAAAAACAACGATACAAACAAAATGTCTTTCAGATATTCAGTCTAAATCTTTTGTTTCTATTATCAGCCCAAAAAAACAATGACCATTTTTAAATATTATGTATCGTAAGTTTTTCTAGGTTCCGTGTATAATTTATAGCAATTTTTCTTATTTTATTTGAGGTAACATGGCCTAGAAAAGATGTCATGCGATACGCCAATAGTAATAAATTAATGTTTTTTATTTTGTATTCGTTCTCAGAATATAATTTTTTTTTTGTTTGTCTACTCTTTTTTCCCCGTAGCCAAGTTTTCTCAACTGATCTCTGTCGTAAAGGGATTTATTCGTGAGTCTGCAAAAAATAAGTGTATTGACTTTGATCTATGGCTCGTCAAACCGCGATCATTCCAGACAAATCTATTCCAGGCATGGCGTTGGCAACAAGTATTAGCCATTGAATAACATTTAGGTACTTCATTTCTTTAGCAAAAATATACCGGTATCCATATCATGAGTTGCCAAGTAGATACTAGATGACGCTCGCTTTCCGAAAGATTTTAATATATTTCCTAGATTCGGTGTCCAATTTGTTGTTTTAATTTAATATTTTGTAATGTGTAAATGGTTCGAGAGATGGCACTGTACGGAAAACAAACTTGCTAACGGAAGGTTTTCCTTGAAAATGTAAGATTGTTTGCCATGTATTGTATTATGAGATAGTTTTAGGGAGATTGTTTTGGAGTTCAAGTGTATTTGTACTTAAATATAGCGGTTACAAAGTTTACATCGACTTTTCATTGAGACCCGGAGGGCACCGTTTGTCCATTGGTCCTACGAATCGGATAGTTCAGTGCTTGCAGCAAGGCTCCTTTTCGCACATCGTTCCCATAGTAGCAGTGGATCGCTGTTCAGAGGGATACGATTTGAGTGGCAGTCATACGGCAGAGAGCAGCGACGGTAGCGCCATCTAGCGGAGAAAAGCCGAACAAGTAAACTGCCAAGAGGTCAGCGAAGAGGGCGCTAAAAGCAGCACAGCAGATCAAGGTGGAAAGTTTGTGTGAGTGAGAGGTGTATAGTGCAAACCGTGAGTACATTTATATTATTTTGTTAGGCGAAGTTCAACCTTAGTTCAAAGAAGATCAAAACTTTAAAGTCAGTGGAAGTTCATCAAAATTGTTAGACATTTTCAACCTTATAATCAAGCAGTTCTGGACTTAGTGAAATTATGGACAAAAGTTCAACTTGTAATATTTAGCTTAATTAGATTTAGGACTTAGAAAAATAAGCGAGAAAAACGGAGGTACGGGGGAATCCATGCCGGATTTCGCCTAAGTCCCAATTTCTCAAACACTTGTAATTTTTTCACAAATTTTGTTTCGAAATTTTCTAAGTGTCGTCGATAAAAAAAAAAATTAAAAAATTGTTTCGGTTTGTTTATAAAATAGAAGTTTAAAATTTAATTAGTTGTTTAATAAGCACTTGTCAAATTTAGCAGTTATTGGCCTTTTATTTTAGTTTCGTTTCAACATGGAATCTTTACTTAGTTTTCAATCCGATTTATCCTCGCGTATATGTAAGGCGATAATTAATTTTAAACAGTCGCCTAAGGACCGTATAACGGAATATTATGTTGAGAGTAAGTTAGAATCGTTGGAACAAATGTGGTCTGACTTTAGACAGGGGCACAAAGAGCTAGTGCAAAAATCTGACAGTGCATTATTAAACAAAGCGAAGTACATAAAAGAGGATGTTTTTGAGTTAACAGAAGAAAAATATATGGTATATAAATGTGAATTGAAACAGGTTTTAGCGGAGTTTAAGGTCAAATATAATACAAGTAAAGTGAATAATAGTGCAAATGAAAATGTAAATAAAAGGTCATCTCTGGTCAAATTACCCAAGATCTGCATCCCCACATTCTCTGGGAAATATACGGAATGGACCACATTTCGGGATTTATTCGTGTCAATGATACACAATAATTCAGAGTTAGATAACGTACAGCGGTTGCAATATCTTAAAGGTTATTTGACCGGAGAAGCTGAGCAATTGATTCGGCACACACCTGTGTCGGATGCTAACTATGCTCAATGCTGGAAACAATTAGAGGAACGGTACAGTAATAAAAAATATATTTCCAACTGCATTTTGAAGCGCTTGCTTAGTCAACGAAACTTAACAAGCGAGTCAGCGAGTTGCTTGAAGGAACTGATAGACACGTCCTCTGATTGTTTGAACGCATTACGAAATATAGGTATAGATGTTTCGTCCTGGGATTTGATTGTCATCCATCTGCTTTCACTTAAATTAGATTTTGAATCTAGGAAGCAGTGGGAGTTAAATGTTGCTACTAATGTGCCTTCGAATTCGTTGCCAACATTTAAAGAGTTCCAGACATTTTTAACTAATAGGTATCGGGCTTTGGAATTCATTGAGCCTAAATATGTACATAAACCTACATTGTTCAATCAAAGGGCATCGACCAGTAAAGATTCCGTGAAGGTGATGCATACTAGTAATGTAGTAAATAAAATGAGTTGTGAGTTTTGCGGCGAAGAACATAAGTTGTGTTTCTGTAAGAAATTCGCCAACCAGGATTTTGAGAAAAGGCACGAATTCGTAAGCAACAATAGAATTTGTTATAACTGTTTAGGAAGCAACCATGGTGTTAGATTCTGCCAAAAAGCCACCAGCTGCAGGGTATGTCAGAAAAAACACCATTCCTTGCTTCATCCAAAGGATGCTTCGACTGGTAATTCCGGTAATATAGATCAATCAGTCGGAGAAGGTTCGGGTGAAAGAGCGACTATGGGATCCTCAATTGCAGGGACTAGTCAGCCTTCAAATGAGATCACACCGGTATTGACTTGTTTTTCGAAAGGTCAGGTACGAAACCAAGTTTTGTTACCCACGGCAATCGTGAACGTCGAGTCAAAAACAGGCCAGTACCGGCCAGTCAGAGCTTTGTTGGATCAGTGCTCACAGGCCTCTTTTGTAACAGAGGCCACAGTTCAAGGGTTAGGATTGCAGAAAACTTGTACCGACCTTACAATTACGGGAGTTGGAAGTGGTGAGCTGCTAGCTAGATCAAAGGCAACTGTAAAGTTAAATCTCCAATCGATATCCGATCCGAACTTTAAGTTGCAGGTAAAGTGTTTCGTATTGACAAAAATTACGTCATTACTTCCAGAAAGGCAAATATCAGTTCCGGATTGGGTACAATTAAAAGACTTGTGTTTGGCGGACAAAGACTTTGATTCGCCCAATAAAATAGATATTTTACTGGGAGCAGAAGTGTACAGCAAGATTTTGAAGGAAGGTATACTGAAAGGACCAGAAGAGTCCCTGTTAGCTCAGTGCACTGCCTTCGGCTGGATACTATCTGGGCCAACGGATCAAAGTACTGAAAGTCATATATCCGTTTTCCATACACAAGTAGAGGACAATGAAATAATTAAGAGATTTTGGGAATTAGAAAACGAGCCTTTATTGGGTAAACAAATTTTAACGAAAGAAGAGTTGAGGTGTGAAGACATCTTCGAAGCCACGACGCGTAGGGATGAAGATGGAAGATACGTGGTGAAATTGCCTTTCCGCGATGAGGAGCCAAACTGCAAAAATGGAAACTCTCGTGAGATTGCAATAAAAAGGTTAAAATCACTAGAAAGAAAGTTCACAAAAGATACAGTACTGAAAGAAAGATATACGGAAGTAATAAATGAATATTTAGTGTTAGGTCATATGGTAGAAGTGCCAGAACAAGAGATTAATAAAGAAAGATCAGCATATCTACCACATCATGCAGTTATTAGAGAAGACAAGACTACTACAAAGGTCAGGGTTGTTTTTGATGCGTCTTGCAAGAATGAAAATGGCGTATCGTTGAATGACAGTTTAATGGTTGGGCCTAGACTGCAACCTGATTTGCGACATTTGATCATGAGTTG
Source organism: Thaumatotibia leucotreta (assembly GCA_025490895.1). Lineage (NCBI taxonomy): Eukaryota > Metazoa > Arthropoda > Insecta > Lepidoptera > Tortricidae > Thaumatotibia > Thaumatotibia leucotreta. The sequence continues at coordinate 97,080 of JALPQI010004145.1, read as the reverse complement.
GAGAAAACATCCAGTATGCTTAATAGCAGACATTGTGAAAATGTATCGAATGGTGAAAGTAGCAGAAGAAGATTGCGATTTTCAACGCCTAGTTTGGAGAAGCAGTCCAGAAGATAACATACAAGACTACAAACTGCTGACAGTTACCTTCGGCACAACGTCTGCTCCATATCTGGCAGTGAAGGCGTTAAATCAAGTCGCGATAGATCATAAGGAAGCATACCCGATGGCATCAGAGAAGGTCGCAAAGGAATTTTATATGGATGATCTGATGACCGGTGGCCAGACAATAGAAGAGGGAATAAAATTATACCACGAGATGAATGCACTTTTAAAAGAAGGTGGATTCATTCTGCAAAAGTGGGCGACTAACAAAGATGAATTAATGAAAATAGTAGATCAATCAGGAAATGGAGAAGATAACAAGCAAGCTAAAATACTGGAATTTAAAGAGGACAATATAGTAAAGATACTTGGACTTACCTGGAATCGAAGTCGCGACGAGTTCCAATACTCGGTGAAGTTGTCGCCGCTATCTGCACCTGTAACCAAAAGAAAAATTATATCGGACGTTGCGCGGTTATTCGATCCCCTGGGATGGATAGCTCCATGCGTAATTAAAGCCAAGATATTTATTCAGCGATTGTGGATAGCGGGGACAGGATGGGACGAAGAACCACCAACGAGTATTTTGGAAGATTGGTATACTTACCGTGATGAATTAGCTCAACTCACCGGCTTCAGGATTCCACGGTGGATGTTCACAAGGTCCGATAATGTCGTCACAGAATTGCATGGCTTTTCAGACGCGTCCAATGCTGCCTATGCTGCAGTGGTTTATATGCGCGTTGTGAATGCAGATTCTGAAGTCCATGTCGTTCTAGTTAGCGCCAAAACTAGAGTATCACCCGTGCGGCAAATCAGCATCCCACGCCTTGAACTGTGTGGTGCTGTCTTGCTTGCTAAGCTGCTAGTGGAGATTGCTGGCGTGTTGAACATCCCAAGAAAAGATATAAGGGCTTACACAGATTCGACGGTGGTATTAGCTTGGTTAAATAAGCATCCAAGCAATTGGAAAACGTTCGTGGCCAACCGCATTTCGGAAATCCATTCTACACTAGAAACCTCGCAGTGGTGTCATGTCTCCACAAAAGACAATCCAGCTGATTGCGCGTCGCGAGGAGTTCATCCATCAGAGCTTGCAGAGTTGAAGTTGTGGAAATGCGGCCCGAAGTTACTGTGGGACAAAGACATAGCATATAAAAGGTTTAAGGACAACGAAACAAAGGAAGAGCAATCACTAAAAGTTCACATTGCCCAGGTAGAAATGTCAATCTTGGACAAATACTCTTCGTTGCAAAGACTTATTAGAGTGATAGCATATTGTCGGAGATTCATCACCAAAAAGGAAATTATTGAAAAAGGTCAAAACATTAAGCATTTGAATAAGTGGGAATGTGATGAAGCACTAATATGTTGTATCAAACTAAGTCAAGCAACTGAATTTCAAACTGAAATTAAGGAAATACGTACTTACGGTCAGATCAAATCCAAATCATCGAGATTGTTGTGCTTAACTCCTTTTCTCGATGATCAAGGGTTACTTCGAGCAAATGGCAGAATAAGTCACTCACAGGCATCCGAAGGAATTAAGGAACCTATAATTCTGCCACACAGTTCACACTTCTCAGATTTAGTGGTAGACGACGCGCACAAGAAGACTTTGCACGGTGACTCAAAGCTAATGCTGAATTTTATCCGATCAGCATACTGGATAACCGGAGTGAAGAATCTTGCGAAACGGCATGTGCGTAAATGTGTCACTTGTGTGCGTTATGTAATGGTATCTGGCGTGTATTGAATTCGGGCTCGACTTTATTTCTTAAGGGAATCAAATAGTTGTGAAAATAATTGCTAAATGGTATCTGGCGTGTATTGAATTCGGGCTCGACTTTATTTCTTAAGGGAATCAAATAGTTGTGAAAATAATTGCTAGTAATAAGTAAGAAGACATATCTCTAGAAATAATAATTAACCTATGGGATATGTTGCCATTACACCCCCCTCTCTGTAGACAGTTAAAATGTACATATTTTCACTTTCTACACCAACTAGGGCTATAAAAAAAATTAAGTGCTGCTCTTTGAACTAAACAACATAAACAAACAACCCCGTTTTTTTTTTTAAATAACGCTTATTCATTTTAAAATCAGACTTTATGGTCCTACTCGAGTCTGCTTGAAGTGGGCAATAAACAAGTAACACTTAAGCATTTTGGGTCTTTCCTTCGTGAGAAATACTTCAACCTATCGAACATACTTGTTATCTTTAAAATACTTATTTCAATTAACAAGTTAAATTCTAAATATGAAATTCATTTATCTTGGATCGATAAACTGCATTATACTCGTATGTTTCTGTTACCACGCTAAATAAATCTTTACTGATTAATCTTAACATAATCATAGTAGTAAATATATTTATGAATAAACCCAATAACTATGATCGTCGTGTTCAATATCAATTGAAAACACGCTGTATTTGTAATGTAATAAAAAATATATAAAACCGTATAGACATTCACTTTGTAATCGTTACAAGTCTTTATGCAATATTAATCTCATATAATATTCTACCAATTAATTGAATAATATGAAAACTAAACCTCGAGACACATTCATTCAAATAGATTTCAATAACAATATTGCAGCAGTCATCACTTTTGGTATATACACATTCATCTTCTTTTAAAATCACCTTTACTCTGGCCAGAGATTTTCACACATCATTTTTACATAATAGTAATTGTTAATTACATTGAAACGTATAATTGGTTTGTTTTTTATTTCACATCCATACTTAATTTTACATTTTACCAATAATGGTAAATATAAACATTCACTATCGACTTTCATAACATAGTCAAGAGGTCTTGTTTTCTGTTGTATAAATCTTTAGATAAATGCAATAATTGTGGCAGTTATAAGATTTTAAACTGTTATTATTATTATAGATGACGGCGAAAGTTGATGCATATTCGCAACAGTACCGATATGCCAAGAAAAAATCTGTTTATGGTAATTTATGTCATTTGTATTGCGATTAATAAATGTGTAATAAAAGTTCTATTATTACTACCATTGTAAAATAAGTTATTTTATTGAATTCAAATACAAAACTTTAATGTTTAAAACACATGTTACTGAACATTATAATATGTGTATAAAATAAATATTATGCAATCATTGCACTGTATTATTCTTGTTAAATATGTTATTACCTGCAGCGCAGTAAATTACTGGAAAATCTTAGGTATATTTATTATTTATTTGTTTTCTGATATGGTCATGTAATTATAATATCTGTTGAATCATGACAATTAAACTGAAATTCTATCTACACAAATTCGAACAAAGACTTGACCATATGTCGCAGAGTCATTTCCTCACGAAGAAGATATGAGCTGCTATAACCATCGTTCGTAAACAGGACGCTTATTTATTTTTTTAATGATCCCATTGGTAAATTCTTTGACACACATCTGAAAAGCTGGTCTTAGGCAATCGTTTAGTACTTTCAATATAAATTTTGATTCTTTGACACACAGCTGAAAAGCTGGTCAGGACAAATATTAAAATAGATATTTCTGCATTTCAAGGGTATCTTGTCGTCTTGTTTCACGCACAGCTAATTTAGCCGGTTTTTTTTTTTGACGAACTTTAAAGCGACTATTAAATTTCAACGGTGTCTTGTCGTCCTTATTAACGCACAGCTAATTAAGCCGGTCTTAGACGAATTACAAAATGATTTTTAAATTTCAACGTTGTCTTGTCGTCTTATTTAACGCACAGCTAATTAAGCCGGTCTTAGACGAATATTGAAGTGGTTTTTTTTTTTAATTTCAACGTCTTGTCGTCTGTAACGCACAACTTTTCAGCCGGTTTTTGGACGCATGCTAAAGTGATTTTAAGATTTCAACCTTGTCTTGTCGTCTGTAACGCACAGCTTTTCAGCCGGTTTTTGGACGAATGTTAAAGTGATTTTGTATTTCAACGTTGTCTTGTCGTCTTGTTTAACGCACAGCTAATTTAGCCGGTCTTAGACGGATTATAAATTGATTTTAAGATTTCAACCCTGTCTTGTCGTCTGTAACGCACAGCTTTTCAGCCGGTTTTTGGACGAATGTTAAAGTGATTTTAAGATTTCAACCTTGTCTTGTCGTCTGTAACGCACAGCTTTTCAGCCGGTTTATGGACGAATGTTAAAGTGATTTTAAGATTTCAACCTTGTCTTGTCGTCTGTAACGCACAGCTTTTCAGCCGGTTTTTGGACGAATATTCAAGTGATTTAGAGTTTCAACGTTGACTAGTCGTCTGTAACGCACAGCTTTTCAGCCGGTTTTTAGACGTATGTTAAAGTTATTTTGAATTCCAACGTTGTCTAGTCGTCTGTAACGCACAGCTTGTTAGCCGGTTTTTAGACGTATGTTAAAGTTATTTTGAATTTCAACGTTGATTAGTCGTCTGTAACGCACAGCTTGTTAGCCGGTTTTAGACGAATATTAAACTTGAATCCTTCTCTTTGTACACTGAAATGTATATATAGTATCGTTAGGTATCTATACAATATAGAGTAAATATTGTATGCTAGATTATACTTGAATTTCTTACGCAGGATTCGAACCTGGATCTTATGTAGCCAAAATCAATATTTATTATGTATATCATTAGCGTTCCCCTGAGTAAAATTATCTGTATCTACATTAATACCCTGTTCTCGCCAGAGTCTCCTCATCGACCTGGGTCTATACTTCCTCCGTTGTTTATCAACAGGGGCTACCTTAAATGAACCTCTATCTAGCGCATAATTATTACTCCTGCTCTGTGAATGTTGTCATGTATTATTTTCAGTAGCTATACTATTACTGTCACGGCTAATGGAACCGTTTTGACTCGTACCTTTGTCAATCTGATCTAGACCAAAAAGAAAATCGATTGCTGATGAAATGTTTCTTTCTGCTTTACTACCTCAACAAAACCATAACTGTTGAATCTGTTTCGGAAAATGTCGCATTACCGAATCAATTAAAAGTCTTTCATCAAACGGTATAGTAAAATTACCAACGACCTCCATCAGGCTAGCAAAATATTCGTACATACATAATTTGCCACAAGGTTTATACGACCCATTTAATAGCTTAGTGAATTCAATCACCTGTTGTCGTTCACTCCAATAACGACGTTTAAAATCAATCTCAAAATCATCTAAGTTTCGCCAGTTTTTTACTACTAAGTCCCATAACGTTTAGAGCTGGCTCTGTCAAACATTCTACTGTGATATCTAACGCCCTTTCATGTGCACCTAAGAAGTTTATATATTTATGTAACTTTTGTATAAACTGCATCGGGTTAGAGTCTCCCATTCCACGAACAATAGATTTTTCTATTGAAGGCTGAATTATTACAATATTATTCTTTCTACAACTGCTAATATCATGTGTCTGTGAAACATGAACTTCTGAAGATGGTCCTGTACGACACTTACTACTACGTCTTAAGCTACGTTTTGCTGACATGCTTAATGCTAAATAAAATTAACCCTATCCAAATCAATACTTATAAAAATAATACACTAAAATATCAACACACACTGCCGTTATCTACCTACCTAATAATGTATTAGTCAATGGAACACACAAAATAATTTCAATGGCACTTAAAATTCTAAATAAATGTCTTGGAATCCTCACTCAATAAATCATATGTTGTATAACACACTGAAATAATTACAATACTATAATAGTAATCATACATTTAACGATAATTAAATATACCCCTCTCAGACTGTTCGCATATGATTGATTTAAAAAATCAAATAATTATAATTGTAATATTCGATTAAAATTTTGAGAAATAATATTGATCAAAATAAATATACCCCTCTCAGACCATTCGGGTATACCTAAGTAAAACCTTTCCCTTTTTTTTATAATTGAAATAAAATTGTGATCGTCATATGTAATTTGAAGTTTCCTACGTTGTGTTTATTTTTATTTTTTTAAAGTAATTACAAGTCCTTTTCTAGTTGTGTTACATAAAAATGTATTAATAACACAAAGTCTAGATCCTTGGTCACGCGGCGCCACGTGTAATGGTATCTGGCGTGTATTGAATTCGGGCTCGACTTTATTTCTTAAGGGAATCAAATAGTTGTGAAAATAATTGCTAGTAATAAGTAAGAAGACATATCTCTAGAAATAATAATTAACCTATGGGATATGTTGCCATTACAGTTACAAGGCCAAACTGCAGAATCAGCTTATGGGCTCTCTACCTGCCGTTAGAGTTACACCTGCTCGCGCGTTTTTGAATAGCGGTGTAGACTATGCGGGGCCAATCATGCTGCGGACCTCGAAAGGCAGAGGCCATAAAGCTTTTAAAGGCTATATATGTTTATTCATATGTATGGTTACAAAGGCCATACATATTGAAGTGGTAAGTGATCTTACTTCTAGAGGTTTTTTAGAGGCGCTTAAACGTTTTGTTGCGAGGCGCGGTCACTGTGCTAACCTGTACAGTGACAACGGAACCAATTTTGTAGGAGCCGCTAAGGAGCTCAAAGAGTTATTTGACGCCGAAAGATCAACTCTGACACAAGAGGTGGCTGATAGTCTAGCTATCCTTGGGACTTGCTGGCATTTTATCCCTCCCCGTGCACCCAACTTTGGTGGGTTATGGGAATCGGGCGTCAAATCGGTCAAATATCATGTCAAACGTGTCATTGGAGAAGCTACGTTGACGTACGAGGAGATGAGCACTTTGCTCAGCCAGATCGAGGCATGTCTAAATTCGCGTCCCTTGTCTGTATTGAGCAGTGATCCAACTGAAGCTGTTCCTTTAACCCCAGGTCACTTCTTAATAGGAGAGCCACTAGTAACTGTTCCTGAGACAAACTATGAGCATTGTAATTTGAGTACCTTAAAAAGATGGCAGATCACTCAGGAGATGTTACAAAACTTCTGGAGACGTTGGTCTAACGAGTATTTGACGCATCTCATGCAGCGTTACAAGTGGGCCTTCAAGACACCAGAACCTGACGTTGGAGATATTGTTTTGGTTAAGGAGGATGACTTACCCCCTAGTAAGTGGCTTTTTGGTAGGATCCTCACTAAACATCCCGGTTCTGATGGGATTACTAGAGTGATGTCGTTGAAATGTAAAAATTCAGTTGTGAAACGCCCCACTTCTAAAATTTGTGTTTTGCCAATTAGTGATAAGTAGGAGGCAATGTTAATAAGCCTGTTTACTTCCGCAGTGCCTATATTTAAATGTTGTTTAATCTATATTTGTTGTAAATAATCCTGTTGTTATCTAAATGTAAGTAGAGAGTAGAGTACTGTTGTTTTATTGGATGCTCACCAAGTCTTAATTAGTCAATATTGCTATGGTGGGCGGTTAGAAAGGACATTCTGTCCTTGGTGGGCGGTATGTCCAATTTGTTGTTTTAATTTAATATTTTGTAATGTGTAAATGGTTCGAGAGATGGCACTGTACGGAAAACAAACTTGCTAACGGAAGGTTTTCCTTGAAAATGTAAGATTGTTTGCCATGTATTGTATTATGAGATAGTTTTTGGGAGATTGTTTTGGAGTTCAAGTGTATTTGTACTTAAATATAGCGGTTACAAAGTTTACATCGACTTTTCATTGAGACCCGGAGGGCACCGTTTGTCCATTCGGCTCGGTTGCAGAGATAATTAACCTTTTTTCGAAAGAAGTTTTTCGACGTAACTCGTCATACATAAAACTTCTTTTTGATTACAATGCTACCACAGTGTGTTCTAATATTACCACACCTTTTGCCTGACAATCAAAAAATAACAATAGACTTGATGAAGAAACCTGTCCCTAAAAAAAATAATAAAAAAAAATAATTTTAACAAATTGGTGTTATAATAAAAAGTATTGGAAACGTTAAAAAGTATTCAAAAAGTTTTAAAAAAGTTTTTTTTGTGGAATTTGACATTAGGTCTCACAATATTTATTTATATATTTTGATGTCTAGAATGCATAGTTAAAATCTTTCGCAATTCTCGCGAGCACCGTGTGGGAGCGCGATAGAAGAGTCTCGTGTCGAGTAAAACCTAACGCTATCTTTACTTTTCAATTCATGGTTCGGCCACTGTTAACATTTTAGAGTAAGTTTGGTATTTCAGCCCGAAATTATTGAAGAAAACAATGATTTTATACTACTCAAATCCAAAATACTTCTAACCGTCTGCGGATATTAACTATCAGAATTTTGAATATTATTTCGAAATTCAGACGATTGAAGAGAAATTATCTCGTCGGCAGCATGTGTAGCCAATCGCTGATGCTTAAACACAAACACACAAACAGCCTTTTTCGCACTAATAAAAAAGATTGAGAGAGGCCATGTTTTTCAAAGTTGTAACACTTGTAACCCCCCCACTTTTTTGGATCAGCAGGCTTAGCACATGATTGGTGCGACAGTATGTCGCCGCGAGATAGATCTCCCGTCCTTCACTAGCTATATTAACAAATGAGGGACGGATAGACTATCTCGCGGCGAGATACTGTCGCGCCAATCATGTGCTAAACATACTGGAACTTTTCTTTCGATCCGGATAGGAGAAATTCTTTGTCCCAAAGTTTTTTTTCCATTCCGGAGAAAGAAAAAACTATGTTACGCTACTGTGCGTTAACAATAAAATTGGTATCTTGGTTATGTACTCTGGACCGGCAAGAAGTTTAATAACAGCATGACCGCCCCATGAACAGATCTTTAGTGAAACGAGTTATCGCTAGTTAAAAATAGATTTTCGTTGCGCCGCAATGAAAAAGCGATTGCGATACGCGTTTTCTAAGAGATAACATTAAGCTAGATTGATCGGTTTCCCTCTCCCTACCACGCCTAAAATATACCTACATAGCAAATTTCAACGAAGTACATTGTGCATCAAGGGAGGTAAGTACGGAATTACTAACGAGAGGGTTAGAAGGCTAGCCTTTTAATGACTCGAGTTAGTAATCCGCTTACCGACCGTGATGCATACAATGTTTTTCATCACACTTGCCGACAAAAAAATAAGTTTTAAGACGAAATATTATTTTATGACGTACTGACATTTCTATTACTCCCTAGGGAATTTCACTATTCTATTAGTCCCTTGTGCCAATGCACAGAAGCTAAACTTTCCGCACAGAAGCTATCTGTAAAATATACATTTAATTTAATACTGTTGTCAAAAAAGCGCAGGCCGTATTTCCAGACATGCGACGCTTAACGACATAATCCGCAGGTCTCTTGCCACGATCAACGTACCTGCTCTTCTTGAGCCTACTGGTATTATTAGGGATGATGGCAAGAGACCTGATGGTGTGTCTTTGGTTCCTTGGAGCTTGGGACGGATGTTGGTATGGGATGCTACTTGCATAGATACCCTGGCACCGTCCCATCTTCAACGAACTACGTTTAAGGCAGCCGCTGCGGCTGAAAATGCCGAATTTTTAAAACGTAATAAATATAAGGGCCTCGGCAAAGAGTACGATTTTGTACCGTTTGGCGTAGAAACTTTAGGTTCTTGGGGCCCCAGCGCACGTAAATTGTTTGCTGAGATCGCGAAACGTCTGGTCGATGTAACTAGAGACCGAAGAGCTGGCGACTTCCTCGCACAACGCATCAGTATTGCGATACAGCGAGGAAATGCCGCCAGCATCCTCGGTACAATGCCACAAGGGCCAATCTTAGATATAGGTTAGGTTAAGTAGATTAGTTAGATTTAATCTATGTACATAAATTGTAGATTTAATACTTATTATAAATCTTGAACTTTTCAAACATTTGTTAAATGTATTCCGACCATAAATATTAAACCGTCCATTCCCTTTCGTTTTGCATTACACGTTAAGAAGCGAGGCAAGCAGCAGTTGAGTGGTTTGTCGTGTCAGCCCTGCGATGCTTCATAGACGAATTAAATACGGACTGTTAAAAAAGAAAAACCGAAATAATACATTATGTCATCCATCATTATCATCATCAGCCTATCTCAGTCCACTGATGCACGTAGGCCTCTTCTATTAATTATGCGTATAGACGCATTAGGAGATTAATGCTCATAAAATATATGTATTTATGTTATCATAGGATAAGGTGGTAAATCTACCGAAGCAGTTTTGCTTGCTCGATCTTCTTTTATTATTTTTAATGCGTTAAAAATTAAAAGGTTCACTATTTGTAAACAATTAGGTAGGTACCTGGGTTGTTCTTCTTTTTTACCCAATACTGTTATTCTCTTCTTCTCGCCTTTTACAAATAAGTGTTTATTCATAGAAATCACGTGTTCAAAATTATGCCCCCTACAACACTGGTATTAAAACTGGGAGTCAAAGGCAAAATAAGGTGGGTATAAAAATGCTCAAAAATATGTCCCCTAGTGCACTTTAATTCTGTGTAATAAAAACGTCAAGATATAAGAGGATTTTTTCGAAACAAATTTTTGTTTTTTGTCTTTGTCCTCGGCCTTTGCCTGGCCTTATACTCGTAGTAAGTGACTGCGTACTGATATGAACACTCTTTATTTTTGACTAATCTCTGCTATAGGGTTGTCGCTAACTTGTGTTACAACGCTTCAGAATGCCTGCATCCCCAGATTTAAAGCGAGATTTCAATTCTCCGAAGCTTTTATTTTAAAAACCCTCAACTTATTTATTTAAACTTAAACCGCAATGTTGAGCTTTAAAATGTTGTATCTGTAAATTGTGGCAAATCCTAGAACTCCAATAGATTATAAGTCTTTAATGGGTTGAAATCGAAATTTATGATTTGCTTCTATGATTTTGGAATGATTTTATCTACTAATATAAAAATGTAGAGCACAAATGATTGCGTCTCTCATTCGCACAAATAAGTGCAAACGAGATGGACTCATGTCATGGGGACCAATTAAATATCAATGTTTACCTAAGAATAGTTGCTGCGAGTTGAAGGCATCTAACTAACAAGAACGAGATATTAAACATGCAATGCAATTACCTTTGAAGGCAGCAATAAAAATATATCTATCTTATACCTTTAAATTAAATAAAACTATAAATATATGTTTTCTTATATGGCCTAATTGTAATCATTGGCGTCATCTGTTATATACGCTGGAAGCCAATGATGATAATATATTATTTTAAATAATTTATAACGGTTTTGATAAATTTTGCTTTATAGGGATTTTCGGAGGCAAGCGATCGGTCAACTTGATATTTTAAACTTGACACAAAACCTGTTGAAATAAAATGTTTGATGTTTCTATTGTATGGCTGGGCCCTTAATACGTCAAGATAATTATCCAAAATGTGTCTGTAAATTTACTACTCGGCAGGAAATAAAATTGCAGGGGCCACGGAAAAAGCATGTCCAGTGCTTAAAAAAATCAGGGCAAATTCACACTTTATTCTGTTAAAAGTAAGGTGTTTTTTCTTCTGTAATTTGAATTGACTAGACATGTTCTTTCCGTGGACCCTTCAGTTGCTTTTAGTTTGTCTGAAATTTTACGAGTCAAATAAATACAACTCTGGAGAATGAAACTCGATCGCTTACGTACATTCAACCAATTGGAACCTAGGCCACTCTACAACCATGTCAAAATGAAAACTAGTTCGAAATGTCTTATAATCTGATTGATAACGGTTTTAGACATGGTTCCTGAGTGGCCTAGGATACCACAAGTTTATACAATTGTATCTACTTACAGTCGACCAAGTGCCGTGGCCTAAAACTTCTGCATATAAATTGTATGGAGACGTGTAAACTTATTTGACTGTACTATGATAAAGATAAAACAAAAAACTAATTAGGCACTCTTCCCTGAATAATGCCTAACTCATGACCCGCCTGGTTTAATTTCGCAGCTAAAAAACGCTAAACCTCCGGCGCAAAGTTAACAAGGTAACGGGGTCGAGAGGGGAAACTAGCAGTCTGTAAAATATTAAATTTAATGGCCCGCTTTTGTCACAGGGACTTATTGCCCGGCCTTGCAGATTTCACTTTAATTATTAAAACGGTAATTCTGTCCCTTTTCTGAAAACTTGGGAGATTAATAATTGGAAGTTTTGTCTCGTTTGACAGCCCTGCAAGACTGTCGGATTCTTGTCCTGCTATGAATGAATTGCGCTAATTGTCGTGGCGTTCCGGATTTTATTTTGGGAATGTTAAGGTCAAAGGTGAAGACAGTAAAAATATCTCCCAAAAATCTTCCCGGGGCTCGAGATGCCATATATAAACATGTACGTTTAATATTTTCTTCGGTTACCGCGAGAATTACACATGAAATACAACAATGAAAACGGATAAACTCACGTATATTAACTATTTTTAACTTCATTCCGACGTTTCGAACGCTTTACAGGGTTTGTGGTGGTGTTTGACGGTGTTTATCATCCTGAAAATACTTGTAATGAATAACTAGCTTAATTTGCAAATTTAGTATGTACATCCACCCTTAAAATTTGTTGTCTGTGGTTTAGTATATTTTTCTTTGGTGGGTAGCTTTGTACTTATCTTTCTTATTTTGATGGAGGTAGATCAATCAAATTTCCTCCATTCTCAGTCATCCGCGGACCACGAACCCTGTAACGTGTTCGAAACGTCGGAATGAAGTTAAAATTAGTTAATATACGCGAGTTTATCCGTTTTCATAGTTTTATTTCATAGACATTTAATTTTACTCGAGCTCTATAGTGCCTCCAAAAACGATCGTGAAAATTATAACGCGATGAGCAGGACAGCACTTTTCAGAATACTGCGCATGTGTCCGCGCAACTTTATTTGACAAATTCAAATAGTTACTCGTATCCAATTAAAACTTTGATAGACCAATCACAACTATTTTTCGAATAGCGAGTGAAGTCGATAAAGGTTATTATCGAAATTTCTAACCGTGGTGAATGGAGTGGTGACACTTGTCAACAAGGTTTCAGAGCCGTTTTCCAAAGGTAATTTTCCTTGCATGGCGGACGCTAATCCTCATCACTGCTCTAATAATTGACATTGGCAATCGTTATGTTGTCGTAGCAATCAAATTGAAAGGAGGGTGTTGAAAATTGGGCCGTAACATACCAATTATTCGGTTATTCACCATACTTATGTGCTTCAATGATTTTCCCTACTTTAAATACATATTTAACCATAAACCGGACCAATGTTTAAAATACAAAAGTCGATACAACTCGATGCTTACAGCAAACTGTTCTTAAAGCAGGTCAGTATTACCATAATCAGATACTAGAATCAGTCCAATCGATACTGGTAGAGCGTACTACATAAAGATGCCTTACAGAACAAATATTATGATCTCATAAATACTATGGCGAAATAATTATTTTTCCTAACTAGTGCGTAAAAGTAAACTTTCGCTTCGCGTGCGTAAATTTCTCTTTTTAAGGCACTTATTATGAAAAAAGTCGTTCGATACACATGTAAAAACTTCTTATTAACTCGGGTGATTGTCGCCCTCGTTTCACTCGGGCTCCAATTTTCACCCTCGTGAAAAAATTTTTTTTTTGCACTTTCATCGAAATGTACTAATTCAACACATTTGCTCTTTACGTAAGTCTTATCGGGTCGGTTCAAGGAGTCTTCTATGATAAATATGCGTGTTGTTTTCACTAGTTTAACATCCTTGTGCAGCAATAAACAAAATCCGAAGTATTTTGTTTTGGCTGTTTTTGGATTGATTGCTGCCTTGGAAGATTGCGCCCGCACAAAAATTCCGTATGTACGCGCCGCCGTATACAATCAAGATTATTATTTGAAATAAATTTAAAACCAAAGAGGATATGGCGGGACGACATGGACGGCTTATGACGGGAAGTGGAGGGAACTTGCACTTGCTAGACGATTGGTAGAACAGATGGGAGGCTTTTGTACAGCTGTGGGACATTACATAAGCTACTTAAATAATTATAAAGTGATGCGAAGAGACCAAAAGAGCATTCGCTGTTCTATCCCCCTACTCTACGAAATTCGATCGGTACACGAAACGTGATTCGTTGATTTCGTAGAGTGGGGGATAGAACAGCGAATGCTCTTTTAGTCTGCATGCACCTTTACTCGTATACAGAGAAAGTCACCCTTTATTTATTGTATTAATCCTTGTGCTTCGAACGCAGTCACGTTGGTTCCGAAATGTATAATTATATAAAGTGATTGTAAATGTATGTTTACCCATATGCGCGGTTATTTATATGTACACTTACATTTAGGTTTGTTGAAAAATTAAAACGAAATTTACAGCAAATAAAAGAATACTTATTTTCTTTATAAGATATTTTTACAATTTAAAATCCGTAAAACGTCCAATTTACAGACTTAAAATTTTAATTCAATTTTAGACTTTACTTCTTTTACTTAAAGCTGCTTTTACAATAGCTTGTGAATACGAGCTTGCGACAGTCACCGTGGAATGGCAATGTAGGTGAAATTGTGAAGAGAAGATCGATACCTGCCTCCCTCGGGACACAGTGTAGATTTATTTACCAGTCAGTACCTTTACTATGTCTACAGGCGCTTTCGATCTCGCGATGACCGTGTCCTTACTATGGGCCGCTCAAGAACCTTGACATAATAGAAAGGAATAAAACTATGAAAAACGGATAAACTCGCGTATATTAAATTAACTAATTTTAACTTCATTCCTAAAAATACTTGTAATGAATAACTAGCTTAATTTGCAAATTTAGTATGTACATCCACACTTAAAATGTATTGTCTGTAGTTTAGTATATTTTTTCTTTGGTGGGTAGTTTTGTACTTATCTTTCTTATTTTGGGTAGATCTATCAAATTTCCTCCATTGTCAGTCATCCGCAGACCACGAACCCTGTAAAGTGTTCGAAACGTCGGAATGAAGTTAATAATACGCGAGTTTATCAGTTTTCATAGTTTTATTTCATGAGTAATCCTCGCGGTAACCGAAGAAAATATTATAATAGAAAGGATTAAGAAGTTTCTTACAATTTGATATTTAGCAATGTGACATGGTTCCAATTGGTGGGCTATACAATACACAAAGTATTAAAAGTTGTAGGCCGCCCGTATTGCAAGCGAGGACCTATGACTATGACTAAAAAAAAGAACTATAAGCTGTAGCCGTACAGATGTAGTGAAAACTGTTTTTCTTATCTATTTGTCTCAATTGCCTTCAGTGTCTAGTACACTAAAGTTAATTGTGGACAAAAGGATGTTTCACTACATCTGTACTATGAATTGGCAAGTAAAGTGTTTTTTGCTTTTTTTATTATTTTTTTATTTTCAACTCCAATCAATGGGTATGTCAAGATGAAACTCATATAATTAGTGTACAAATTTAATCCTCTCTTCTCGATCGAATTCTGACAAACATGTCATTATCTCTGAAACTAAGCGTTTGGTGCGTGCGAGTGGGATAGAAAATTAATTACTCAGTCAATAGAGTTAGCTCACGCCGCCAACTCATGGTAAGGACACGAGGGACGCGGCTATCTGTCTCAGTGACAGTATGATATGTTATAGTCACAGATCGGCAAAGTTACACCATGACGACACATGCTATGGACATGGTCCTTAGGGACTTGTAGTGTAAAGGCCCGGCCGCGACATTGGTCTAAGGCGACCAGCGGCGAGCGAATCCATGAGTTGGAGCGGGATGCCGATATGGGTACTCCCTCTCGGACGTATGGTTTTCCGCTAAGCCGGTCGCCTTAGACCAGTCGAATCTGTCATTCTCCTACATTTATCACTTTTCGCTTATCTTCGATTGCTGAATACCACCTTGGCTAGACCTACATGAAATAATAACGTAATGTATATGAATAATACTACAAACGAACAAGCCCAGTAGGTCATTCGAGTTTTTCACGTACGTACGTAAGTCAAGATACTGATTATCACAGTACTGCAGACTGGGGGCGCTGCCACAGTCAGAATAACCAATATCTTCGCACCTGTCGCCCTCGCTTCAAAGAAGTTAGAGATAACAGCCTGTTTGGAGCCTCATAAAAATAACTTTTTAATTTAAGGGATTGAAGACGCTTCGGAGAACTTCAAAGTTGCCAATGTTTGGGTTTGCCGCGATAATTGAATTTGGAAATTCTCGTATTTCATGATGGTCGTCTACAAATGCGTTTTGAGTTTAAAAACTTTTTACTTTTCCGTGTTATACGTGTAGGTATGGTTTATTTTTATTGTGGTCATCACAGAATTAGATTTGGATAGCAGAAACAAGTGTATTCATTTGTATGGCGGCCGAGCGTGTCAGATTTTGTACTGAAGTTGTTACTTGCCTATGATTTTAAATATGTCTCAGGCCCTTGAGTATTCATATTTTTTTGTGTTGTTGCAATTAATATTACTTAAGGAGGCATTATTAATGTTTTTGTTCACTTCAACTTACAAAATTTGACGCCCGAAAGCTGCAAGCTGCGACTAAAGACGGACAACTCAGTAGATTTTACTGAGTTCATTTGACACGCTAAGGGTGCGTGCAAACTAAAAGAGCATTCGCTGTTCTAACCTCCCACTCTACGAAATTCGATCGGTACACAAAACGTGATTGGTTGATTTCGTAGAACGGGCGCTAGAACAGCGCATGCTCTTTTAGTTTAACCGCACCTTAAGGAGATACGTTTGCTTGATCTATTCTATATATGACATCTGTGTGATCATAATTTACGATTATTTACTAAATGTAATAGTTTTGTTACATCCTTCAATCCTTCATTCTTTAGAAATTGGTGAAAAATATTTATGCGATTCTGAATTCAGCAACATACAGTGGTATACACATATTTTTCTTATAATATGAAGTAATATAATATCCTAAACGAAGTTCATCGAAAACCAACAAGTAAAATACGAAAACTGCGTAGGTATACAATTACACCCAGCATAAAAAAATGGCTTCTCGAGCAGGCGCTCTGAGATCACAAGGAATTATTTTCCTGTGTGTATAAATAATGTACTTTTTATTTCCATTTCATTCTATATTTTATTCTACCAACATATTACGTGGGTTCGTAGTACGTGGGTTCGATCCCCACCTCGGACATAGGTGATCTTGGTCGTTTTTCTTTGGTATATGACATCTAATATTTATAATTTATTCTACCACTTCGTCAGCGTGATTACGAATTGTAAATTTTTGTACTAACGGCTACTGAGCTATGCTGCGGGACAGATAGACAGATGGACAGCGTCCAACAGTGGACTAATATTGACTGATGTTGTTATGTGTTGTTTGGATCTTTGGACAGTAAATTGAACTTTTGTACCCTTTGATTCAGTAAAAACAGAGCTGACAAAATGCACTAAATAACTGGAAATCGCATCAAAATACTTACCTATAACGCCCATTTGTAATATTTGTAATACCGACAAGCGGAAAGCGCTTTTATCATGATTCATTTATATTCAGCACATTTAATGTTATTTTCTTTACATTAGCCAAAGAAGAATACAAAAAAATCTAAAGAAATGTGGTTGAATTTCAAAAGTAGGTATTTGTTGTTTTTGACACATCGTGAAACACGTTCGCGTTCGTAGCTTTATTTTTATGTATGTTATTACTGATAAATATCAATAATTTTAAGTAAACGTATACGTGAACTCAAGGTTTAATGTTTTACGTTGTTGATAAGACCAAGATTGTGTTATAAAAATGCGTTATTACGAAATAATACAAGTTTTTAGGTTACACGGTAAACATATACAACTGTACATATTATGTAACTCGAGTGATCAAAGTTAATATATGAATTTACGTAATCTCATTCACGAATTTCATTTTTATTTTATTTTTTTATTTTATTTATTAAGTCATATATAAGCATAACAGTACAGACACCAAATCGCTTACACATTAATTGATTACGCTATACATGCATATTCTACGAATTATAAGAAAATAAAAATTGAATAACTAGACAAATTACAAACAAATAATTAAAAATCAGTCAATAATATTAATTAGGTACAACAGTAAGACAACTATCTATAATATGTATCCAGGAACATTAAAAGCTTCCTGGCAAAACCACCAACACTGTCGAAAAATATGTCAATCTGTGGAGCATCAATGGACATGACATTAAGGAGGTCTCGAGCCCTGGCTGTGGGCGCGTTGTCGGCGCGGCGCGTGCGCGCGGGGCGGCCCGCGAACAGACGCCGCGGTCTCCTCGCGGGCAGCGCGCTCAGGCCCGGGGGACACGGACGCCACATTGGAACTAAGAGACCGAGTCTTTCCAATACACTTGGATTATTTACTTTGTTGTTGAAGAGACCGTAGTAGTGCATCAACAACAGCAGTTTCCTTCTCAGTTCCAAAGTACAAAGCCCGATCGTCCCTAAGACAAAAAGGGACGGGTACAATAGCGGGTAGTACCCATATTGTCTTTTGTATATATACCGTGCGAACCGTCTTTGGACTCTTTCTATCATCAAACTGTACTTTTCCTCTCTAGGGTCCCATGCTATAGCCGCAAACTCCAATTTACTCCGGACGTAAGCATTGTATAAAGTCATCGCTATACTGACATTCTGGAACTGCGCTGACACTCGCATTATGAATCCCAATGTTTTTGTCGCGGCTTTACATATCTCGGTCACATGCGAACGAAAGTCCAACTCCGAGTCCATTCGAAGCCCCAAGTCTGATATTTCGTCGACTCTTTCTAACATGTTATCCTGAAGATAATAAGTTGAGTACAAAGGTGATCTAGCCCTGCTGTATGTGATGATTTTGCACTTTGTTGAATTAAATTGCAGTTTATTGGCATCACACCAAGCAGAAACAGCATCAATATCATCCTGCAGCCTGGCACAATCATCCCACTGACTGACTCGTAAAAAGAGCTTGAGGTCGTCGGCGAACAACAAGCATTTGGAATCAGTGACAACCTTTGGCAGATCATTAATCATTAGTAAGAACAGAGTGGGCCCCAGTGTACTTCCCTGGCTTACGCCTGAACGAGTGTAATACGGCTGGGACCGATAACCAGATACTGTTACATACTGACTTCGGCCTCGTAAGTAGTCTGCAAAAAAGAGTAGCAACTTAGGATTAAATCCATAAAAGGCTAACTTCCTCAGCAGTATGTCATTGTCGACCACATCAAATGCCTTTCTTAAATCAAAATAGGCTGTATCAACCTGCGAACGTTGATCCATGGATTCTGTTACATAATCCACAAAGCAAATATGGTTAGTTGTGGTCGACCTACCAGTTCTAAAGCCATGCTGCGCGTCGTCGAGATGAGTTGCAACCTGAGTAATAATTCTTTTATTAATTATTGTCTCGAAAACTTTGCCAAAAACCGATAATACCGCTATTGGTCTGTAATTATTTACATCCGACAATTCCCTACTTTTGGGCACGGGAGTTACTCTGGTAATTTTCCAGCAAGACGGGTATTCAGATTTTTGCAGTGCCAAATTGAAAATATAAAGAAGCGGCTGCTCCAGAACACCAATGCAATCTCGGACAAAAAAGGAAGGAATACCATTAGATCGAAACGATCCTTTTCATGCCCGAGTAACTTTGCTGTTTTACAATTTCAGTGAATACATTTATTCAGGATCCTGTAATTATGTTATGTATCCAAAGATTAGCGTTTTCCTTGTCCATTTGCTATAAGGGTTCACAAGAAACAAAGTTGATGTAGTAAGTATTGAGTTAGGTACCTAAGTAATACCAAAGTTTTTTGGCATAATATGTTAATAGATGTGAAACAATAATATAAGTGAAGGCGTGTGAATGTTGTGCCAGTCACAGTTTTACAAAAGTTACCATTGTATCAGATGGGGCAAGACAGAGAAGTGACATACCCCGGACTAATGGTGGCAATGGATTTTATGGATCCCTTCCCTAAAAGTAAAAAGTCTTATCTCACTTACGACCTTTTGTTTTGCGTCATTAACAATAGAAAAGTGCTCAACTGCTGATTGTCTAGTAAGTGTTAACGCTAAACATAAGGTCGTAAGTAAGATAACAATCGGTCAAATTATATTTCTCGAACTATAACTCATAGTGTTCAAATCACACACGATATGACTAAATAAAGGTAATACAAAGTAAATCAATGTTAGGTCAGTGTGGGTAATTCCGGCATAGTTTATTCGTAAGGAATGTCCGTCATTATGCGTCTTATATTGTTGAGTTGGAGGTGAAAATCAGTTGGTAGATGGACTTTTCCGATAGACGGTATTACCTGCACCTTATTTATTTATTTATATTTATTCGGAGATCCAACAGCTATGGCAAAAGTATATAAAACACAGTAGATACAGGAAGCTAATAATAGGAGCTCACTGGTAGTTACAGTCTATATAAAAAAGGTATTAAAGTTGCGCACTATCGCAATCTAAATAGATTCTCTATTCAGTTAACGTGTATTGTTGAATTATGTACCTAATGTATGTAGTAGCTTCTCAATGTGCGTCATCGGTGAGATAACCTACCTTCTCCGTACGGACACCACTGCAGGCACAGATCCAGGACTTCGTTCAGGGGGGGGAGGGGGCATTGACATATGATATGATTGTATTTTTATACTTAAAACAGCATACCTAGGCATACCTAAGTCCAGCGTCAGGGGGGCAAGTGCCCTCAATGCAATGTTATAATAAATATGCTGTGTTGAGATCGCTACGCGTTTAGGTATAGGATGTGGCAGTAACCTTTTAAACGCCTTCCCTTTCGGATCAGAATGTGACATACGAGTACACGCCAGTATCGCAGCTAATGAACGACGAAAATAATCATTTCGTATTTGAAACAGTCGATTAATCCTTGAACTGCGGAGATGACCCGAAAGCACTACTGTCACCAATCTAATTGGGAATTAATAATTTTCTTTTTCTACTCCCGTACTTTTCCTTGTCATTTACAGGGTTGAGAACACACCTTTAACCCCCTACCATGTAGATGTCAAGACAAGTCTATATTGTCTATTCTCTATAAACGCATTCGGGTATGGCATACACGCAGTGCGTTTTTAGATTTTAAGACACTTCGTGTATACAAGACGTAATGAAATACAGGGTTGCAAACATAATTTTAAGTGTCACTATTAATCAAATTGTGTTTGACAAAGAATATTTCTCGAATATGCAATTTTATTTAACCTGTGGAATTACACCTGTGAGTTCTTACATAAATTATAATACTATTTGTCATTAACCTCTAGCCGCCCAGAGACCTATAAAAAGGTCTCCTGAAACAAAATAATTTTTACTCTATTTCCTACAATGTCAATCCAAATTTCATTGGTAAATATTACTGTCTGGGCGGCAGGAGGTTAGAATCCAAAAAAAGTAAACAAATATGGCTGACTTTTCAGAAACATTTGACATCTTTCACACATATCGTGAAACGCGCTCTCCAATATATTTATACATTCATACTAATAAATATCAATAATTTTAATTAAAAATGTTTGCGAACTCAAGGTTTTAAGTTAGTAATAAGACCAAGGTTATGTTCTAAAAGTGCGTTATTATCGAATAATGCAAGTTTTCACGTTTGTATTTTTTTTATGCTTTCTACTAACAAATGGTATACATGGAGCTATACTAAAGATTACCCCCCTTATTCATAAACGTTTGCTAACTTAACAAGCCGCTAATAATTGTTTGTCCCTTTTGCTCTTATGGACACATTGTTAAGACCGAAAGGGGCAAACAATTATTAGCGGCTTGTTAAGTTAACAAACGTTTATGAATCAGGGGGCGTTTAGTAATATTCATCTCTCGTTCCTTAGTACTAAAATAGCTTTGTCACAACCACTTACATAAGAACTCACAGGTGTAATTCAGGCTTAGGTTGTAGTTGCTTCTCGATGTGCGTCGTCGGTGAAATCACCTATAGTTGCCGATTTTTAAGAATGGACTTTTTACAATTATAGATTGATCAGTGTGCTTTGACAAGTTGCCAATCGCTAACGCTTAATCGTCAATCGTAAACGAAAGGCAGCTAACTGTCTTTGTCGCACTAATATAAAAGAGTGACAGAGAGGGAAAACTACGATACACTACTAAGCGTTAGCGATTGGCAACTTGGCTAAGTATCCTGGTGTAAAGGTATAAGTAATCCCGGCCTTAGTACAGAAGGAAAAATGAAACAACTCGTTAGTATAAATCAGATTGCTTTAATTTATTTTAGTTTTATACAAATCGAATGCTACTTATGATAATCAATTTTAACGAATAAACATTTTACCCGTCGAATTATTTATTTTACAAATTTACCTTTGTATCATTTATTTTGTCAACTATTATAAAAACCTCCATAGGGGCTTTGTATTACAAACTTACATTACACTCGGTTGTATTTATTCAACTTACTGCAGTCGTGTTTATTAACTTTAATTAATTATTTCACAGGCTTTATTACCTGAGAACACAATGTGGAGTGATCCATGCAGAAAAAGCGACAAAAAGTGTTTTTACTGGCGGTCGAAGTTCCTTATCGACCAGTATAATCAAAGATGGCTACGGATCTAACCCTGTTGTGAAAGAACCTACAGACAAGTAAGCTAATAGAACTAACACACCAGGTGTAATGTTATAGTTTCGATTTGTACCCTTTCATAATAAAAGTGCAAGCAAGCATGTCAACAAAGGAATTTAAGAAACATTGGCTTCTTGAATTCCTTGGTTGTATTCTTATTAGCGTATTATATATTACGTACGGAATAATAAACAGTAAGTGCGTTGCCCCTTTTAAATAATAACTAACAAGTGTAAAATAATTGGAGTTTCAAAGAACTCGATTTGTAAGACATCTTAGATTATTGTAACCCTTTTATTTTTTGAAACGGTGTTTTGAAACGTGGTTGAAATATTAAATAACTATGAAAGAAAATAGTAGACACATTTTCCACTTTTTACGATGGGTGTAAAATTTTAAGAAATATAAGATGTTGATAAAAATGTTACACTAGAGCTTGATGTAACTGTATAAAGAATGTAGTAAAGATAATAATGCTTGAAACACAAACAGGCGCTAAAAGTAAGATAATCATAGTATTGAGAATCGTTTAGATGTCTGCGAACGATAGCAGTCTATGCGACTTAATGGTTTAGCCCTGAGATCCGAGGAATAACAAATGGGGAACGGTCTACCTTCATTACTAACAATATGGCCGCTACACCAGACGATTCCACTGAAGTTACTGACAGGACAACTTCAATTTATTTAATAATTAAACCGTCAATCGACTAGTGGCTTTAAATACCAACGATTTAGTTTATGGTTTAAACATTTACATAATGCAAAAAATTACACAAACAAAGTAAGCAAGCCATTCAACACTAGTAGTGCATAATTTAAAACTAAAATACTTATTTAATAATACGCCAAATGCGATATTGCCGCTTCAAATTAGACAATTTGACAGCGTATTAATAGTAAACATCGTAGAATATTGTTATAATACACATTCGTAAGGTTTCCGTTAATAATGTAATTTCAACCACGTTCAAAGGGTTCACTGTATTAAATATCAAATAAAACTTATTAGTCTACAGCGTGAGTGTTAGAGAATGTACATTAGAGTCCAAAATACCTGTTTCAAGATTAAAGCATTTAGTTCCCTATTGTGCAAAGTGATGAACAATGTTTTCAGGACATACAAAGTGAACTATGTGTATATTTAAAAAACAATTAAATTGTGTCATTTTACTAAGACACGAAAGAATATATAGCCAACATCCTAAGAAATATTTAGATAACATGTAAATACGTACATTATAGCCCTCGCATGACTGCTAAGAGCCAACTTTATATGTTTTTTTTTGTTAAGACAAACATATATGTATCTAACAATTAGTATGCCATCAAAACATTGTGAAAAGATCTGTGTAGTTAAATATAGACATTTAATTACTGTAATGTGTATAGTGGTTCCATAGTGTTGGAGCGAAATTCGGAAAGAGGTATTGGTGCTGTTGCTTGAAACAAGACGCGAGATAGCAAGGCTGAAAAATACTAGATCTAGTAAACATTTATAAATGTGACTTGGCTTTTTACCAATTTATATGGAAGTTCACAATTTTTTAAGTTGGCAAAAATGTGAAAAATCACTTTAAAGCTGGAATGATTCCTTCAAATAAGGACTATGCAAAACTCTACTAACTTGCGCGTACTGGCAGTGTTTAATTACTCAACAGTCTTTCTGAACAAAAAAATAACGGCATAAACTATATGAATTTGGCAAACACCATTTCGCGCGACGCGTGCTAACAAAATGGCTGACACCGCATGAGAAGGCGGGAATGTGCCAGGAAATCCCGGAAAATGGGAATTGGACGCGCCTGTTGCCTACAGTTTGTATGCTCAGCGTCAAGAAGGTTATAAGTTGCAAAGAGCTGTAAAACTTACTTTATATTGACTTGTTGTCTCTTATGAAGGAAAGCTCGTAAAGAAAACTCCCTGCAAGGCTTACCACGCTTCTATTAAACCTACGTGGAAAGGCAAATCTCGTACAAACTTTGCCCGTAACTTGAAAGTTCTTCCATGAATATGCCTCGGTCGAGCTTAAAACATTAAAATTTAAAAAGAGAACTTGTAAAGTCTGCAGATGAAAGTGTGCGTCAGTTCATTTCTGTTTAGTTGTGGCCCGGTCTAAAGCAGGCGTTTTTTTATAGCATTTATTAATTGTAGAACGTTTTCTACTCGCATTTAAAACGGTCGAGTTAAAAACTTAACGTGGGAGCAATGTGCCTACCATGAGCTACATCGGCAGCTTATGGTATGGCTACAGTAGCCGTACCATGAGTTGGAAAGTAAAAGATACGTTAAATTTTACTCGATACGTAATGCATTCCATAGCACTCGCGCTGATATATTGGAGCAAACGCGATGGCCTGCTTTACGTATCGAGTATAACCTGACGTTACCGATACTTGCAAAATCATGGTACGCCAACAGGTCAGGAGATCACACATACGGTGTTTACGATTCATTTAGCAAGATACATAATCCATGAATGCTAAGGCTGTCCATATTTTCAAACAAATGGAATGTGTCGAAGCTAATTTCGCAGTTCTTTTTAGCCTCGGTGTTTTTGAAAGTTGTTACATAAATCTCCGACTCGACTCCCACAATCTGTCCTTAACTCTATTTTAATGAGACATGGAGCCGCGACCACAGGGTTTATAATCGTTTCACAACCTCATAATTTTTTTAACAAAATAAGCTTTTAAAACTGGCTGATACCCAGTCGCGGCGACCCCATGACCCGACAACATTAACGTTAAATTACTTGTTAACAAAGACCCTAGTTCGTTTTTTAATTATTTTTACAATAAAATCCTCAACTTTATCCTTTATTTATACCCCTATAATCCAACTTAATTTATCATTTATAAACCCTATTATTTGGCACTAACAAATCTAATTAAATATATATCAATTAATTTTACAATTTCATTTTCACTTATAATTAATTAATTTCGACAGAGATAGGTAGTATATAAGTGTTAATTTCATACGCCATATAATAAATAACACAACTGTGTAATGAATTAGGGTCAACGAAAACATGGATATAAAAGTACAATACATTGGATTATAAAAGCTTAATGTGTATAGATAATTAATATATTGTATTTTTTAACAAATATAAGGAATTCAAATTTGCTTTCATGATATTAGTTGAGCACCATGTGATTAATTCAAAATTATATTGAAATTCATAAAATGGTCTAATTAAACACATTTCTCTACAAGTTAGAACATATTAAAATTGTGTTTAACATTAAATTATACAATTAATATTGACTAGGTATTAACATTCACAAATACACATAAACTGAATAACCACTCGAGAATCCCTTACTAACGTTGTTCGATGATAAACATAAAACGATTTCTTATTTTAAATTGTATTAGAAAGAACACACCGAGATGCATAAAATTTTATTCTAATCTAGTGAGCTTCCTTAACATATTTCCTTTATAACCGTAGCCTAAATTTTATTAAGGGACACGACATTCACTAGGCTATCACGACATCTATAAGAGCGAAATTGAGGAACGGACATAGATTAAGACGTGAATTAGTGTTATTTTCATTAAATAATACGACTATTATACTATATAGTTTAGTTGCTACGATACGTGCTAGAGAGCGAAAAGGTCACTACGGGAGCGTGGCGAACTGTTGCTGCGCGCGTTGCTGCAACGTGTTGCTGCAACCACTCTATGGTATAAGGTACACGGGTTAACGGCGCTACCTACTGGAAAGTACAGAGCGTGCTGTGAAGACAGTTTGTTTAATTTATCAAAACATACAAATCATTTTCGATTTCTCATTTTGTAACAAGTTAATTACAATAAATTCGTTATAGTAACTGTTCCAAAATGAAGAATATCCAAATGTTATTTTTGTTGAATTTTCTAATTTATGTACAAATACACACGTTAGTAATTGATATTATGTACATTTTCGATAAACGTTTCTCAAATGCCTCGCTGCCGCGCTCGCTACGTCGCTAAGGGGCTAGATAAAGTAACCTCTAGAATGCTCCTAGTATTTTGTGTCGTGCTTAGAATCAATGACTTGAATAAATTTGGATACGTTCAGATTTACCTACTTCCTTAATACTGCGGTTATGCTCACTTACACAATTGAAATGTAATTGATGATTTTACATTTATCTTAAGCTTTTGTTTTACTATAATTTTAACTATCTACCGTTACTTTGGTTCCTTCATGTTAATTGTTTATTTTGTATCAATTCCACGACTCGAAACAATTCCTGGAGCTCCAACGGAAATTAAAGGTAAACAAAGTGAACCGAGATCCCGGGTATTACGGTTCGTGACGCGTCCTCACGACTAGATCTATCTTAAAACGTAATCTTAACGACGTATTATAAGTCGAGTCTACCAATATTTGATCCTTTATGTTATGTACACGTTACTTGCTACCCTAGGGTAATGTCATCGTCTGTGATCCCTCATTTGCTTAAAGGATTACGACCTGAGCGGGCGTCCCGTCCCTCTCGCCTCAAAGATCCCAATTCCAAAATTAACAACTATCTTAAACGCCAATACAAAATATATATGTCGATTGTGCATGTATTAAACTGTATTAAATAAATAATTTGTCAGTAAAATTTTCCAATATCGGTTGTATATTTCGTAAATTGCTTATTAAAATTTTCCAAACAAAATTCCACGCCGCACGGAGCCAAAACTTTCCAGCGTTCCTTTAAAACAATTCATTAAAACCTCTTTTACCTTTAATTAGTTATATTATTACACTTTTAACAAATTATAATTGTCAACGTTTATCTGTATAACATCCTAGGCAACATCACAATCATTTTATAATTATGTCGGACTTACTACGTAACGTATGTTATTTATATTTACCGTCTTTCGACTTGGTTAAGGGACCGTGTGCGTTTGAACCACGTATTTAGATACAATATTATACAGTTCTAAAATTAGACGTGTCCACTGCGCCTCAGATGATAATATCAACGAGCACTGAGTAATAGGTCAAAATGTGATTTAGAGTGAAGACACATCTATCAGCCTATACGCATTTTGTCCAATGAAATTGGCCGTTAACTATTGAGACGCGTAATGGTCATGGCCTGGCCACGACATTAGTCTAAGACGACCGGCGGTGAGCGAATTCATAAGTTGGATCGGGAGGTCGATATCGGAACTCCCTCTCGCAAGTATGGTTTTCCGCCCCGCCGGTCGCCTCAAACCAATGTCGTGGCCAGGCCATGGCCACGTGGAAAATGGACGCATCCTCACATAACCGCCAATTCCAATAGACAAAATGCGTACGCATGTTGATAGATGTGTCTTACCCTTATAAGTCGTGAGATTGACCTATTACGTTCGCGCTGTCCGTTGGTCTGCGGCGCAGGGTGTCGTAGTCTACGTTAAGCATAGTTCTCTCTCGGTGCGTGGGCGCATGCGTCCTCACTGTACGATGATGTGCGGCGCCGATAGCAGCACCGCCACCGTCGCGATGATCGTGAACAGGCTGAACACGAACAGGCAAAACCTAAAGAACACACATTATTTCAGTGGGAATATTTCATTGTGACTTTTTTTAGGGGTGTTATACTAATCAAACATGAACGTCGCTACTCGCGTTTCTTGAGTGACGCTGTGTATTTAATTTATTGTCATGATGTTTCACACCACAATCCTACCCAAGCAAAACACTTCCTTGGATGCACCCTGCACCATTATATAAATTTAAATTTAAAGGATGAACAATATTGCTGTTGGTGTCTGTTGCCGGACACCAGACCGACAACATCGTCAACTCCTGATGATGCCTCGTAGAGGCGAAACACGTGTCAAGTATAGTGTTATTGGTGGTGGTTTGTTATAGTTATTTGCGTATTTATTTTTGCGGCGGGAGGGTGGGAAAATTAATTGCATGCAAAAAATACGCAAGTAATTATAGCGGGTTACACTAATTAGCTACACATTCTGTATCGCGGAAGAGCAAAGCAATATTGTTCATCCTTTAATATGGACTTCCGCAAAGTAACGCCTGATTCAATTAATTAAATTTAAATTTAAAATAATGGTCAGGCCGTTATAAATACTTAATAGTATTTCAATATAGTGTAGCACTGTTACACGGAATAGCAATTCAACTAGGCTACTATGACCTAATGGCCTGGCCACGACATTGGTCTAAGGCGATCGGCCATATCGGTGTTACAAGTTGATTAGTCAAAACATAATTCAATCACTGATACACACCATATCGTTGGGAAGTAAATAATTATACTAAGCTTATAGTTCTTCCAATAAGCAATTCCGTATTTTAACCCTTCACTCGTGTGTTTAAGCTTCCTTGGCACTCAACAGTCTTAATCATTCTGATTCGAAAAAATACAAAAGGTGGGTCAAAGATCATGTTCAGTATTATAAACTTTTCCGAATCAAGGGTTCTCTAAAAAAAAATACCAACCTGTCCACGACCATGGCCGCAAACTTCCAATCGCTGATCACCTCTGCCTCCTCATCCGCTTTCTTCATCCTCGCCGTGATGAACTGCAGCTCTCTGAGGATCAGGTGCAGCTCCCGATGGTGACCCACTCCCACGTCTTCCATCGTCGAGGGTCGCACGAACGAGCGCCGGAAGTCCGTCCGGAAGATCGAGCATCTGGGGGAGCTTGAGATGTCACTCATTTTTGAAGTTGGGTGAGACTATACCGGTAAATATGTACAGGGGAAATGACAATCATTTTTTAAGTAGAGTAAGGTTCCATCATCTGTCTATAATTAGGACAAAGGCCTGTCCTATACCTAAGCGTATAGACGCATTAGGAGGTAAAGGACCAAAATCGCCACGCTGGGCAAGAAGATTGGCGATCGCAGTAGTGTGTCCACTCCACTATGATGATGCAGCTGCCCATCATTCAATTAAATTCAATTTTCAATAAATAAATTGTCAATGAAATCCCCGAGTAGACTCTTACAACACCCACGGGAAGAGTTGGGGTGGTGATAAATGTATACTTACTGCCGTCACCACACCGTAAAGTTATAGGATCAGCTGAATATTACTGTAGGTGCAAGGTATATGACAGCCACTTGTATTCAGAATAAGACATATATGACTCACATCTAGCCTGATGTATAAATGATTGAAATTGAACAAGAGCTTTACATGAAATCAACGTAGTGTGCAAAGTAGGCATAAGGGTACAGGCTTGTTCAAATTATGTAATCACATTTGGCCGCTTTGTGACCCCCCTCCCCCTTTGTGTGAAAAGTAGGTATAAGAGTAAAGGCTTGTTCAAAATTATGTAATCACATTTGACCGCTTTGTGACCCCCCTCCCCCTTGGTGATATTTGGGGTCCGGCTTTCCGGAACCATCATGATCATTCGTAATATTTTGCTGATACCTCCCAAACCAATCACATGATTTTCGAACGAGCCCTAATAGATAACCTCTCAGTACATACCATTTCTAAACCTTTAAATCAAATGTCGGAGAAAAACATTAGTGAATGATTGCAATAAAAATCAAGCAAATTAACAGTCCAAATCATATTTTTTATCATCATCTTAGCCAAAATGTGTCCACTTACCTATGACCTGTGTTTTCGTGGTCTCTCACTACTTAACATTGGCGAAGTGAAAATTTCATGAAACCATACCCCAGCTAACCATTGTCAGGTAGATCTTTTCTCTTTTGTTATAGGAGTAGTTGCTTTAAAATGTATTGGTAAAAGGGATCACTACAACTGGATATCATGGTAATTAAATTTAGGCTTGCTTGTAATTTATGATAGTTATATTCTAAACTGACAGATCGGGATACAGATATAGGTCTAAACTGAATGAATACTGAATAAATCTAATCTAAGCAAAATAACGTTGTTTAAATTGTATTTGAAAACAAATTGCGATTATTTATGTGTCATCACATGATTATTTTCTTTGTCTATGTAAGTTACAAGCATCCAATATGAGCCAGGGCTATATCGATACTTAACTCTGGAAAAACAACACTCTATAAAACAATAGCAGCCCCATCAAAACAGGCCGCGCAAACAGGATACGTGTTTACTGACTTCTCCTGTATTTGTTTCTCTTATTGGACATCTTTTTGGACAAATAACATTGAAGTTCGGAAAACTTAAGCTCTGTTGCAATCAGAATATGGCCCTTTATACAGTGTGTTTCCATGACCCGGGCTTTTACGAAAATGGGTAATAATACGCATTACTAGCAATCGTTTTCAAGTATTAACATTTGACAAATAATTGAATTGACCGTACAATTAATTTTATTTCCTCCGAACGATCAATGTAACGCGTGTGCTGCTTAGTTGTCAAACGTTGTGTGTGACTGCGATCTGTCATTGTCAAGTGCAAATTAACGATTCATTTTGAAGTACATTGCTTCTCAATTAACTTTTCTTACAAAGTTAATTACTATTAAAACTAGCATTTTGAATCGAATAATGTTCACAGTTTGGCTAGAAATCTGCATCGCAATCCTCGGTTTCAGTAAAAGCCAGTATCATAGACACACACTGTATAAGTAGGTACGTATAATGTATTTTAATATTTAGAGGAACGTAATTTAAGTCGATACTCGACATGTTTTAATCAAATTGAGGTTGTCCCCTTACAGTTATAGGTAAGTTAATATCATTTTACGATTCAGATGCCCGTTTCCCGCTGTCAATCCCAATGTTTGCTGAGATTTTAAAACCACGCAATGGATTTTGATGCGGTATTTTTTAACACACTAAGGCGGACTTTCACCATTCGAGATTAGCGAGTTAATTTAGATTAAGCTGTCAAATACCATACGAAATGATGCGTTAATCCCGATCGGTGCAAGTGGGTAATTTCTGGTTCTAATTCAGCATTGCTCCCTTGCCAAAGCCGGGGTGAGTCCTTGACGTTACGTAACAGCCGATGTACGAGTGCCATAAGCAGTCGCCCATGTTCCTGAAGCATTTTGAAATTACGCAAAACGAGGTGAGTGAAATTATTCGTTAGTCGACTTTCCCGAAAGTCCCGCTCCCAAAATTCGATTTGTGCGTATTGGTTATCCTTGTTCAACAGCAGCAGGTCTAAGAGGAAGAAAGCGTGTACATGAATATGAGAGTGTACGGCTTTAAACCGTTAATGAGACGAGGATTAGGAAGTAATTGCAATTTGCATTTAATATTTACTGAAATGTATTAGCAGCTATGGAATGGGGAAGATTAAACGGAATAGAGACGCGCTAAGTATTTACACTTAATGTGTGTTAATAGGTGTAGGCAGGAGAATGTCCTTTACAGCTATAGCAGCACATCTTTCGGAGTCGCCTGTCAATACTACATTTTGTCGCGACGCGGGTGTCAAAGTATGAAGCTACCTTCATACAATATTGTACTTTGAAATTATTATTTTTTTACCCCATTATTCATAAACGTCTGCTAATTTAACAAGCCGCTAATAATTGCTTGTCCCTTTTGCTCTTATGGACATTATTGTTAATACAGAAAGGGACAAACAATTGTTGCCGTCTTGTTAAGTTACCAGACGTTCATGAATAAGGGGGTTAGGGTCCAAGTTGCCAATCGTTAACGCTTAATCGTCAATCGTAAGCGAAAGGCAGCTGTCTTTGTCGCACTAATATGCAAGAGTGACAGAGAGGGAAAACTACTATACGCTACCAAGCGCTAGCGATTCGCAGCTTGGGCTAGGGTCGATTGCAAAAAAAGTACATCGGTAAAGATCTTTAAAATAAATTTATGACATTTTTTTATTATAAGACATAGACATAAGACATAAGATACAATGTTAAATTTTGTGTATCGACTCTTGACAGTGCCTAAAAAGAGACCAGTTCAAATTTTCGATAAGCGATCAACAATACGCTCCATGACTCGTTTTTATACTGCCAAAGGTTGTTGGGCTGAGTACCCACTATAATTAGCAAGGATCGGACGAACCCCCGTCATTTCGAAAAAATAACCCTGTTCCGTACAGT
This sequence comes from Thaumatotibia leucotreta, assembly GCA_025490895.1. Taxonomy (NCBI): domain Eukaryota; kingdom Metazoa; phylum Arthropoda; class Insecta; order Lepidoptera; family Tortricidae; genus Thaumatotibia; species Thaumatotibia leucotreta. Next base: position 64,541 of record JALPQI010004145.1, on the reverse strand, counting down.
AGATACTTCCTTATCTTACGATGTTGAAATATTTTGTTTTATAAGATATTTTTTTAATAACACTCACAAAGTATCTCTTTAGGAGATCCCAACTCCTTCTTACTTTTATGTACCCTTATTGTGAATTTATGACAAATAAACGACTTAGAAATTTTGATATTGAATTTTAATCTATTGAGTGTATAATTAATTATCTTCTTTGGTTACCGCGATAGTTGTAGATGATAATAATATGGTGTAATGGGTCCTTTAACGTAAAAGATGAAAAACGTGTGACACATAATCAATACGCATTCAAAACAAAACACAAACGAATTATTCGCTATTGTAACACCGTTTTGTAGGTTCGCCAGAACCGACGCAATTATATTTACCTCTATTTGAATTAATAGTTCATTAAATTATAATAACGAATTGCGATATTATAATAACTACCGTCAGGATTATGGCATAATTATTATGCACTGAGCCAGGCAAGATTAACTTAATGTTTGTCGTTAACCGGCTTAGCTATTATCCTGATGTCGCATTTTACTAATTACTTTGAAGGACCTGGCGGTATTTAGTTACCAGAAGTATTCCTACCTATGAAATTGGCGCTGTGTAACTTCAAGGAAAATTCTGTATTTCATGCAATTAATTATGTTGATTCTTTTTTAAAGTCATAATAAATACAAACTTTTTACTACAGAACCGTTTTTGGATCCTAATAGCCATACTTTTTTCGAAATTCCATTCTGTTACCGCAATACAAAATGTATGAAAAATGGTAACGGAATGGGAAAAAACGCGTCACGTTATGTCATATTAAACGTTACATCAACACAAAAAAAATGTGAATTGAAATGAATCACTGGTATTCATGTAGCTCTTTGAATCGGACACAATGCCCGTTTGTTGTATGCTAAAAATATTGCATCAATTGAAGGGTCTACGGAAAGAACATGTCTAGTCAATTCAAATTACAGAACGAAAAACCACTTTACTTTTAACAGAATAAGGTGTGAATTCGCCCTGATTTTTTTAGCACTGGACATGTTTTTGTCGTGGACCCTTCAATTACATTTTATTTTTAAATTATTATAATCGGACAAATGTGCGTCATTGTTGGCAATAATATGGATATGACTACAATGTTGTCGTATATGTATTTTTTACAAAGGACTTAAAAAAAAAAATAAAAAAAACAATGTTGATTAAATTAATAATCAAACTGTATTTTGATTTCGAGGCTTTCAGCCTTCAGATGACTATTTAAGTATAAAGGTTTTCATAGTTACCGGTGTCAAAAAGGAAATTTTTTGAAAATGATTAATTATTCAATCAACTTTGGAGTCATGTCCAATTGCGAACAGTGACGTACATTTGTCCGATCTCTGGTTATCACTTTTATTGGGAGCGAATTATTAACACTTATTGTGAGCACTCCCAGTCGACTTACATATACGTAACCACAAAAACATATCTAACTCAGGTTCTTGTTTTATTATACTTTCAAGCCTCAGGGAGATAGGGATCCTCATTATTTAGAACCTGTTTCGTAAATTAAAAGCAAAAAGTCGCGGCTCCCACGTAACTTGTGAGCTCAACAAAGCTTCGAAGTTGAGTCGTTTGCCGCTGATTTAAGTCTGGCTTCCCTTGTTGAGGCGTCTACCCACCACAGACTACTAAAACCGATGGCGAATACAAGATGGCGTGCAAATGACTTTTTTTTTCGCTATTTTTATAGCGTTCGAGAGTAAGCAGTGATCGGAACTATGGGTGCAAAACTTTAACAAAGCTTTAAAAAATGACATATGGGTACACTTTAGCTTCGAAAAATACGAATACCTATTATTGAAAAATCCGTATTCAATTTTATTGCATATCTCTGAATTTTGAACTTACAATGTTTGGGTGTGTAGATATGTATATTCTATAGATGTATGTGCTGTGTCATGTCCACTTGGTAAATTCTGTTAAATTTTCTCACCCAAAGTTCCGATCGCAAATAGTAACAGAAAATTTTAAGCCAAATAGGTAGGTATTTTTAAACTTGCACAATCTAGGGTTAGACAACGAACATAGAGAGAACTCGTTATGTCCATACATTTTAACACTACTTTCAAGTGTTTACGGCCTAACCATCGTACAAGTGCTCCACAGTTTTTACTACAGGTAGGTACAGTATATTTAAATCCACACAAAATCGCGTGGGATGAAATATATAAGAATACATTAATCGACGAGTATACATGCTACTATGGGAATCCATAGCTAATTACCACCTATCCTCCTAACTCGGTGTCTACAAAACGAAGTCTGTGCCTAGCTAAGTACCTGTATGTTAATTTGTGTGCTTAGTGAAATAGCTCGTTGATGAGGTTGCGTTTTAACTAAAATACGAATTGCCTCGCTCAAGGCGCGATTACGCGAGTGATTTAGGCCCAACTAGCTGAATACGAGCCGTGTAAATCAGGCTTATGGAGGTCGTATAGACACTTGGATTAATGGGTAAGGGTGGTGTTTTAATAATGCTCCCTCTTTTGTGAATTTATTTACAGTTTGAAGGTTTTTCTCTTACTTTTGGCTATATGCTAAATATACCTATGATATTTTATAATTTCTCGTCGTTGCTATCACGTGAGCAATCTAGATGCAGGTCATATGTGGCGCGTAGTACGATAATACACACACTCCTACAGCTTGGTGACGGCAGTAAGAATACATCTGTCACCACCGTAAGGGTGAATACACATTTATCAGTATGCGTACGCATTTTGTCTATAGAAAATGTCAGTTTAGTATGGCACCGCGTCCAGCTTTCTGCATGCGTACGCATGGTTACACGTTTCATACTAAACAGCAAATTTTACTAGACAAAATGCGTACGCATGCTGATAAATGTGTCTTCAACCTAAATCTTCCCGTGGCTGACGTAAGAGTCGGCTAAGGGATTGAAGTGTCACTGCCTATTTATTTATCGGAGAATTATGGGCAGCAGCATCAGGAAACCTAGTGGACACGCTACTGCGATCGCCAGTCCGCTTGCCCAGCGTGACGATTATTGGCTTGGGTATTTACCTCCTAAAGCGTCCATACGCATAGGCTAAGGATAAGCCATTGTTCATTGGACTGATATAGGCTGATCACGTATGTTTTGCTAAGAATTGAGAACTTACCCTGGCCCAAGATTCCCAGTGGACGCCGTACTGTTCGGCGGCGGTGGACCATGACGGAAGTCATCATCGACGTCCAGCACATTAGCCAGCAGTGACTTCGAAGTTCAAGGACCACTCCTTCAGCTTGGTGACGTAAAAATACATTTGTCACCACCCCAACTCTTTCCGTGGCTGACGTAAGAGTCAGCTTAAGGATTGAAGTGTCACTGACTATTTATCGGAGAATTATGGGCAGCAGCATCAGGAAACCCAGTGGACACACTACTGTGATCGCCAGCCCGCTTGCCTAGCCTGGCGATTATGGGCATGTACCTCCATAAAGCGTCCAAACGCATAGGCTAAGGAGAAGCCGTTGTTCAGTGGACTGATATAGGCTGATGATGTTTTGCTAAGAATTGAGAACTTACCCTGGCCCAAGATTCCCAGTGGACGCCGTACTGTTCGGCGGTGGTGGACCATGTCGGAAGTCATCATCGATGTCCAGCACATTAGCCAGCAGCGACTTCGAAGACCGCTCCTTCAGCTCCAGCTCACGCATGCGGTTGGACAGCATGATGGTCTTGCGCGTGATCTTCTTGCCTGGCCGGGACATGCGCAGTATCCATGGCAACCATTGGAGCAGCACCGATTTTATCTGTGGATCGAGCTTGTTGCCGTTAGTGTGTTTTCTTGTGCAAGTTTTCAGTTTTTAGATGCCTTTAATCAATAGTAAGTCAGACCTACAGTTATATACTGAATATTTTTCTTTGACAATTAAATACAGGTGTCTATTGATGATCAAACGAACTTACCAAGTGAAGTTCGATCACAATTATGTGAGCAACTTCATTCGACGCGATTTAAGGTTTACATATTGTAGCAGCGCCCCACGCATCAGCCTTGCACGGTGTTTAAAGGTTTTTTTTTTTTTTTTATGTTAGCAACACTAAAAACATTCCCACTATCTTTCACCCCCTCTATCGGGGTTCCACAGTCGGCTCACTGACTGCCTCGTTCGAATCATTTTGTTTACAGTATTAATGTTGAGAATTTATTTCACTTTTTGTTATAAGTGGGTAGGGTGACGTTAGACAAAACTGTCCTTTAATATTGAGGGTGGGTTGTTATAAATCGCGTCGAATGAAGTTGCTCACATAATTGTGATCGAACTTCACTTGGTAAGTTCGTTTGATCATCAATTATATTTCACAACTTCATTCTTTGCGATTTAAGGTTTACATATTGTAGGATGTTCAGAGCACAAATGTGAAATAATTCTCAAACGCAGAGACGAAACGTAAAATAAACAGTAAAGGTACTCTCAGAACAGCAAATCTTTTATTAGGTAAGTTTAAAATAAACTAAAGAGTTTTAATTCTTATTTTGATTTGGGTATTTAACATTATGCTAGTCATGGTTATTATAAAATTTATGAATTATTTTTATTTTACAGGTTTTTTGATGATGACGACAAATATCTTAGCAAATTGATAGCAATCATCTACAATTTCATTATTATGAAACTAGGCAAAAATAAAAGAAAAAATCGCTTCAACTGGCAATTTTGCGTATGATGTCTACACTGACAACGAACTTGTTGGCTATACCAACATAGAAGTGGCAGAATGCCTAGTGCTACGTATACTGTGCAGTGAACATAATATGTGTTGATACCACTATTGTGAAATCCAGCGACTCAATATTTGCGATGAGTCTTTGGCATGTTTTTTTTTTTTTTTTGTAACTGATAAATAAGGTGTCTATGTTGAAACCGCAAAGTGAATTAGTTATTATTTTAGTACGTCTGTATACATTGAGATGACAAAGTTCTGGTTTCTCGTCAAAAAATGGAAGTTAATATCGGTTGTGTACAATTCCGCCGAGAATTTTTATTATAAATTTCGGAAGTAGTTGTACTTCTGTGTGTGTGTCAATATTTTGTGTTCGGATCAATATAAAGATTTGTACGCAGTGTGCGGTAGCCAGGGCCAATAAAATAAGTGTTTCTAGATCTTCATTAGGCCATTTACGTGTCAAAAAATTTAGCATCTCGCTAGAATGTGTTTTTTCCAATAATGACAGCGCATATCTATAATTATTAATAGTTCCATATTTTGAATCAAATATTTGGATGGAGTTGTATGGATTCTGAAACCAATAACTTTTCAAAGAATGGAAGCCAGGGTTGTGTTGGCCAATGCAGTTTTAAAATGAAGTCTGTTAATTAAAGCGAATGAAGGAAATGCATAAAAAGTTTTAAGTTTCTGCTGGAAAAGCGTTACTTTATTATTATATTTTTATTGTAAAAGCGTATTTGAGGCAATATTGTTTTTAATCGGCTTGCAAATAAATCTACTTCCGGTTCAACAAGTATTTGTTTTATTTGTTTATAGGCATAATTTCCTAACTCCCATCCAGTCGCTAAATTATCTACGAGATAATTGATCAGCGTGTATATTTTTCTTAGTGTTTATGTATGAAGCAAAAAACATAATTTCACAATTGTATATATTGTGTGCAAAAACATTTTTAAGCCAAAAACGCTACTTTTAATTTCAAATTATTAATGTGACATCTTAGTTCCGTATCTTTCCAATAACAGTGTGCTTCGTTACCAACGTTGAAAGCTCCCCAGCCAGTAGTGGAAGCATTAGAAAATAATTATTATTGCTTGAATCTGATTTTAACCTGAAGGGATTAAATTTTAGTTATGTCCACCACATTTGCAGAGGTACTAATTAATTTTGCGATATTCCGTAATTTATACTTTATTAACTTCTGACGACGGGACGGTAGTCTTAATTGCATATAATATGTTTCGAATTGAATATAAATAACAAGATATAAATAACTCTTTGCATCCAAGGTATTCATAAACTAGTTTTAGAATCCTTGTAAATATGTACGGTGATCATGATTAAACCATCGCTAAACAATTAAATTCATATAAAATATCCAACATAAATTGGAGATAATATTTTCCGTGTGGTTCGTAAATGGGTATTAAATAATACGCATCTTATAAGTCTAATGGAGACACATGTAACAATTATTTTTTATTAATTTTGAAGCTGTGTGGTAATCTTCCATTTGAAAATGTGGTGGTTTTTACAAATGTATTCATACATTTTAAATTTAATATATCAATATTATTAACAGTAAGGGTACAATGTCACGTCATCTGTTAGCATATTTTAGTAAGTATTAAATACGTGTAACAGAAGATCCAGCAAGGAATTTGTTGGTGTGATGGCGTTGATTTAACACTTTGAGCGCGGGGAACTCTCGAGGGGAGTTCTCTGTGGGAGGTAAATTTTTGCTAAAAAGCGGAAAAAATCACGGGATCGGCTATGAGCGTAGCGCGTAGCACTCGTCCGCAATGAAATTGTTATCAGTTTATTAATAGATATTTTGTAATCAAGTTTTTCTTGTTCATATTTAGATTATTAGGTAGAAATAGGAGGTGATAATGATAAAATAGATATCTCTTGACCCTCCATGATAAAATAACGGGATCACTAGTTGACCAGGACCCTGATTTCTGACCAGGAGCGAGAGGAGTGCAGCAGACGTCCAGTGTATTATACCTCGTGTGTTATTGTTTCTGCTCGTATATGCGAGGCGTGCGCACGCGCTCGCGGCCCCTGCGGTAGCAGGCGCTGTGTACCTGGCGGCGGGCGACGGCGCCGGCGCGGGTAGCGCTGCGGCACGATGGCGCCCTGCATCCGGCGAGGGATATGTCGTGTTCCGATGCAGAGTGTTGTAGTTTACATGACCTCTCTGACGGCGGTGTCTATTCTTCATGATGAAATTTTCTTTATTAAATAAATTATACAGTTAATGTGTATCTTTCTTTTAAATGTATTAACGGTCTACGCTTTAGCTTATTAGTCTCGCTCTGCATTATTTACAGTAACTTATCCTTTAAATTTGCATTTATTGCAAAAATGCCAAAATTCCTTCTCGTTTTTGTCTTTATAAAATGAGAATCGCATAGAACACGACATGCGTCGCTTATAGGTTTTAGAAGGGGTATGACTAGAAGGTGGCAATTGGCCATATATGACCTTCTTCAGCTAGTTTGTCCAGTCAATTGACGATTTCCTCGTCCAATTTTATTTCCTCGATGATCCCAAAATTGGAGATACAGGCGTACATAGCTAAATTGTTAGCTAGTTTGGCGTAACAGTACCTTTGTATGGTTACCCTTTAAACGTGACAGTAACAGCCCCATTTGGCAATACGCATACGATTAAGTTTTCCTTTTGTTTCTATTTTTAGCATCAAATAGACATTTTTTATTTCATTTCATCAGCGTTCTAGAAACTGGACCTTGCTGAAATTCAGCGGTAGCTACATATTTGGACAGTATCTGCCCGATTTGGCAGTAACGCATCAGTGTTGCAGAAACTCTGCGTTGCCGAAACTGGGCCTTGCGTTGTAGAAAACTGCGTTGTAGAAATTCAGCGTCAGCTATTGTTAGCTAGCTTGGTGTAACAGTACCTTTGTATGGTTTAGTCTTAAAACATGAGTAGCATGACAGTATCTGCCCGGTTTGGCAGTAACGTATCAGTGTTGCAGAAAACTCTGCGTTGCAGAAACTCGGCCTTGCGTTGTAGAAATTCAGCATCAGCTATTGTTAGCTAGCTTGGCGTCGACGTTGTTAGAAACTCGACGTTGAAGAAAACTCGGTGGCGTTGCATATATTCGGCGTTAGCTATTGTTAGCTAGCTTGGCGTAACAGTACCTTTGGGCTACTTATTACCCTTTATGCATGACAGTATCTGCCCTGTTAGCAGTAACGTATCAGCGTTGTAAATATTCTGCGTTGCAGAAACTCGGCGTTGCAGAAACTCGACGTTGAAAAAAACTCGACGTTGAAGAAAACTCGGCGTTGAAGAAAACTCGGCGTTGCATATATTCGGCGTTAGCTATTGATAGCTAGCTTGGCGTAACAGTACCTTTGGGCTACTTGTTACCCTTTAAGCATGACAGTATCTGCCCTGTTGGCAGTAACGTATCAGCGTTGTAAATATTCTGCGTTGCAGAAAACTCGACGTTGAAGACTTTAAGCATGACAGTATCTGCCCTGTTAGCAGTAACGTATCAGCATTGTAAATATTCTGCGTTGCAGAAAACTCGACGTTGAAGACTTTAAGCATGACAGTATCTGCCCTGTTAGCAGTAACGTATCAGCATTGTAAATATTCAGCGTTGCAGAAAACTCGACGTTGGAGACTTTAAGCATGACAGTATCTGCCCTGTTAGCAGTAACGTATCAGCATTGTAAATATTCTGCGTTGCAGAAAACTCGACGTTGAAGACTTTAAGCATGACAGTATCTGCCCTGTTAGCAGTAACGTATCAGCATTGTAAATATTCTGCGTTGCAGAAAACTCGACGTTGAAGACTTTAAGCATGACAGTATCTGCCCTGTTAGCAGTAACGTATCAGCATTGTAAATATTCTGCGTTGCAGAAAACTCGACGTTGGAGACTTTAAGCATGACAGTATCTGCCCTGTTAGCAGTAACGTATCAGCGTTGCAGAAACTCTGCGTTGTAAAAACTCGGCGTTGAAGATAACTCGGCGTTGAAGAAAATTCGGCGTGTTGCTTGACGTGCGAAGGCTTGAGCACGGAAACGTTGAATGATTCGAACGAGGCAGTCAGTGAGCCGACTGTGGAACCCCGATAGAGGGGGTGAAAGATAGTGGGAATGTTTTTAGTGTTGCTAACATAAAAAAAAAAAAAAAAAAAACCTTTAAACACCGTGCAAGGCTAATGCGTGGGGCGCTGCTACAATATGTAAACCTTAAATCGCAAAGAATGAAGTTGTGAAATATAATTACATAACAAATTACGACTGATAATACAAACGGAAGTTTTTTTGTATTTTTTTGCAAAAGAGTTAGAAAGAGACTTTCGCATGTAATATTAGTGTTAATTAGTTATACCTATTGTTTTTTCGCTTCTTTCAAATTACTTTAATTTTAGCGAGTAGCTATTTACTAAATTCGGCTGCGAAACCAATTAACTATTTAATTATTTTAGAAATCAGTAACGGTATATGTCTCTTATTTATCAAGAACAACGCTGTAATCCAACGTAATATTCGCTTCTAAATTGAATTCTAGTGTTTCATTATTAGATTTGAAATTACGGCACTGTAGCATCTTGAAATGCGTTATTGATGAACCATGATAAGCGTCGATAATGTTTACACAAATTAATTCTCTTCTTTTTCTATAACAATTATATCAAAAAATATGAACGGTCTCGATAATCTATCGTCCACAGTGGAAATGGATAATGCATGTTTTGTTAATGGATAAAGAATGTTATTCATTCATGATGTGTTGAAAAATGTCTGTAGAATTAATTTTTAATGCATTAATGTGGCTTGCCTTGCTAGAAATGTCTCATTAAAAACATTAATATAGGAATTTTCAATGGCTATCATGACACACGCTTGTTGGAAGTTTAAGCCTCCTTATCTTATTTAGTCTCTTAGATTTAAACCTATGGTCATAGAAAGCAATGCTTATAAATCAATTGTCAATTTATTTTCAAATAAATTGTTTACCATTACTTGTAATGTTAAATATTTTATCACGTCACTAGATGGTTTAATTACAAATTATATAATCACATATGACAAAGCTCTTTAAGTTTAAAACGTATGAAATATGAATCTGACGTCTAGACTACAAAACATTTAGCTACTTATGTACAAATGGTACAAAACACATAATCTACACAAGGATAAGCTAAGCAAAGCATGTACTCACCCATCTTGGCATCTCATACATGTCAGCGGAGCGATGGTGGTAGTTTATCACCACCACAGTCAGTACCACCGACGAGGCAACCATAAACATGATCCAGTTAAAATACGTCCCTGTACACAAGAAGCTAGTAAACGAGGGTTAGAGTTCGTCCCCTCGTTTTGTATTCACTTGTTGAATGTGTGCCGGTGCCATTATTTCTGAGGACGTATTTCTACTACGTGCTTTGGATTTTTATTAGTGGCAATATTTTGCAATTTCAAATAGTGTTGTGCTTATGGGAATATTGCCAACAGATTCCTAGGCAATATTTCCAGGGTCAATTTGACTGCATCGTGAACATGGCAGCACGAGCTCACTGTGCACATGTGCAACTAGTTTCTAAAACAACTACTATCGGCTTCTACGCCGTTTTGCTACACACGGATAAGCTAAGTGAACAATTACTCACCCATTGTGGCATCTCGTACATGTCAGCGGTACGATGGTGGTAGTTTATGACCACGACAGTCAGTACCACCGATGACGCCACCATAAACATGATGCAGTTAAAATACGTCCCTGCACATAATATACCGGTAACTAAATAGCCAAAAACTATCTCCCGAGTCGTACTTAAAGGTGCGACGCTGGGACGTTTGACTAAAACCCCAGCATTTTAAGGCAATATTGAACATTGGATTTAGAATAGACAATGGACAAAAAAATCAACACGACGTTTTTTTTACTTCGGCAATAATATATTTTCAAGAATGTTGCTTATCCACTAGAACAATATTGCCAAAAAATGCATGACTAATTTCGACTGCATCGTGGTCATGGTAACAAAACGATTGAAACAACATGAATGAATGATCCTACATCGATCTAAAACGGCTACGACCGGCTAACTAACTCTTTCTAAGGCTGCGGTCGATTCGACCCGCCGCCCGCTGCTGACAGCGGCCCGTCGCCCGCGGCGTCCGAATGGTGTGTTCGGGAATGCTCGGGAGTGATTGACGGGCCGCTGTCAGCCGCGAGCGGCGGGTCGTTACGACTGCGGCCTAAGCAAGCTAAGCGAGGGACTCACCCATTGTGGCATCTCGTGAATGTCGGCGGTGCGGTGGTGGTAGTTGAGCACCACGACAGTTAACACCACCGACGACGCCACCATGAACATGATGCAGTTGAAATACGTCCCTGAACATAAGGGCACTGTTACACATCCCAACAAACGAACGGTAAGCCCACCCAAAGTCTACCTGCTGTTTTTGACGCAGTAATAAAAACTAAGGATATAAAATATGATACCAATTTGACTTCGATCTCATTACAATCATATTCGGAATCAATCCTTTATTCGTTTTTATAAAATTTACATCTATAGAATACAAAGTAGCCGTAGGTAATACAGGGTGATATTTGGGTCGTTGATCAAAGTGAACCCCTGTTCACTGTGCAGAGCAACTTTCACTATGGAAACAACCAAGAAATCGCAAAAAAAAAACTAACTATGAGTGAAATGATACTTAACTATCAATTACCTAAATAATAATTAGGAGATAATTTTTCGCGATTTTGTGGCTGTTTCTATAGTGAAAGTTGCACAGCGTGACGCTGACCATCTCTAGTATACTCCATTTCAAATACCATGGCCCAATACCACTGCAAAGTTTTATGTGGCATCGGGCCATGGTATTTGAAATGGAGTATACCCTATTCATTCCTGCTTCATGACAATCATGACCGAAATATCATCATGTATAATAAATTATGAGAAGTTTTAATAATATCACCAACTAATATTGATATCAGATTGGTATCATATTAATATTATGAATTGGAATACGTCTTATATTGTCCTAACTGACACTACCACACGACAAGGCGTAACATCCTCCGCCGAATTTTATCAAAAAAATTACGAAAACTGAACTGTCTTTTTCAATGCTGCCCCCGTAAGCATTAACACAGTAACTACTTAGTTTTGAAATGTTCATAAATAATGAACATAATTGGCAGTTGAATAAAGTAAATAATTGATTCATCATCATCATCATCAGCCCATGATAGTCCGCTGGACTTAGGCCTCTCCTAATAACTATGCGTATAGACGCATTAGGAGGTAAATGCCCATAACTGCCACACTGGGCAAGCGGATTGACGATCGCAATAATGTGTCCACTATGATGACGCTACTCATCAATGTTTTGTCAAATAATGGTCAGTGACACTTCAATCCCTTAATCGACTCTTACAACACCTGAAGGAGGAGTTGGGGTGGTGACAAATGTATTCTTACTGCCGTCACCGCACGGCCAGACAAATTGATTGACACTTCGAAACTAGTTACTGCGTTTATGCTTACGGGGGCAGAATGGTGGCTGGTACCTTGTACGTGGGTTGCCTTAGTTTATGACAATGTCAAAGCTATTATAGTAGCCAGGACAGGATTAATATTTTAGGACAGGATCGGTGTTGTAAAAATAATTGTAACAGAGTTTGTGAACGAAAATAACAGTGTTAAAAATAAAATGGAGAAATCAACTGCCTCTAGCGAGATTCGAACCCGCGGCCTTTGAATCACTGACAGTAGTTTCTCGATCAACTATAGAGGATTGGGTTTGTTTTTAATTTAAAACAGCCGATCCTTATTAAGGTTTAAATATTATTTATTTATCAATTTAGTAGATGGCAAATTTACAGAACTTGAATGCTGTGAATGAATTGAACGTTTGCGTAAAGCGTGGATTGAACTAAATTAATCTATGAGAAAATCAGTTTTGAATAAACAAAATTTATATGAACTACAGAAGAAAAAAAACCGTAGGTATCATTAAAAATATATATTTTGTAATTTTTTATTGTCACTATAAGTCTGCAAATTAAATAGGTACCTAATTAATTTAACGTAAACAAAAGATTAGTACATTCTCGGATAGTTATATATAGCATTTATTGGTCAATCAACCAAATCAACCTAAACTACCATCTGAATCTGTCACGCCTTGACTAAAATACGTTTACGTTTATTTAAATTGTTAATTGTTTATGTTTACGTTTATTTAAATACCCACCTAAAAGTACAGACTTATAGGTAATCACTTGATGCAAGAATTCAAAATAAATATTAAAAGTGAGGACTGAAAAAAGTTATATAGTTACATAGAGTAATTTATAATCTTTTCGCAATAGGTACTGCATTTCTAAAATGAAGTTTACGAACCTGAACAACAACGTAAAGATAATAAAAAAATGGTACTATAGTATTGAACGGAACTTAATCCCCTGTAAATCTCACCACATTACCGAATGTAAAATAATTTTCAAAATGACGAAACGACGAGGATAATTTACAAAGTAAATAACCAACTGAATTAAGCCCCGTTCGGTAAATAATAATGTATGCTTAAAGTATGAATGTTTAATTCAGAATAAATTAATTATTCATATATTGGAATACCTACATGTACAGTCAATGTCAAAGATATCAATCCGATTAAAATGCCAAAAATACATTTACAAATTGACTTACAGAGGCCCGTTTCTCAAAAGCTTGTAACTTGTAATACAAGTGGAAGTCTCTTTTTCGTCATAAATAAGATAAGGACTTCCGCTTGTATTACAAGTTACAAGCTTTCAAGAAATATGCCCCAGGTCGTGTAAATACATTTTGGCAGCTAAAACGTAATTGTATCTTTGACGTCATCTGTACATTTGTAGTGCATAATCATTTCCTTCCGGTTTTTCATGGAATAAAATTCATGTTTCTGTCACGATGAACTTCAATATCTATTGCACTGAAGCTAATTCAGACAAAGATAAATTCACACGTTTCCATGAAAATACGAAGGGAAAGAATTGCTCACTACAACACGTGTATAAGTAATTGAAAGCAGAATTGGCTCTGGATTTTCTGTGATGTTCACACATGCATTCGTAGAAATGCGTTATGCCAGCACATAAAATGGATTCAGTAAAAAATTTAAACCACATAAAGTAATTAGATTATTAGTAAATTGACAAACAGGGAAAGGATGAACACAAAGAGAAAATTATGCGTTTTAGTTTAAAACAATAATATTACTTTTAATATAGATTTAGACAGCTACGTTTATAACTACCGACACAAATATCATGCAATTAATTCGTGCATATCCTTTGCTATTTTTTTTTTCTATCATTATATCTCTATCTCTATTATATACTATTCCTCGTTATTCGTTACTTCAATTAAATGGTAGAAACTTTGGCAGTCGCCATACTAGTCCCTTTGAAAATATATTTTTTTAGTTTTAACTTCTATTTAAGCGAATATTTCAAAATAACGGCTATTAAATTATTTAATAAGCAAGACATGAAATATTTTTACGATATGAGTTTTTAAGACACAGTTAGCACATTTACAATAACCTTAGTCTAAATACTACTGAAGTTTTTAAACAGATACCGTTTTGAAATGTATATTCATTAGGTTATATTATTATTTTAAGATGTAAATGTTTGATTTAAACGATCTGTAGATTTTGATGTATTTTAGTATTGACCATGTTAATGTTAGTTTAATGTAAGCAGAGTACTAGACGCTAATTAAAAAAAATTAAATATCTAGATTTATACCCTAAAAATAGCAGCTACATTAAGTTAATCCACATTATCAAAGGAACAAAGACAAAGACCAAACATCCGTAGGTTTCTGTTCCTTTTTCAACGTGACTATTGTTTATTCAACATGCAGGTGGTCCTTTCTCAAACGGTTTCTTAAATTTGTCTATAATTCTACGCATCAATGGACATGTATGAAACCGTAAACAGTGTGTTAACGTGACCCAGGCTTTTACGAATATGGGTAATAATACGCATTACTAGCAATCGTTTTCCAGTATTAACATTTAACAAATAATTAAATTGACCGTATAATTAATTTTATTTCCTACGAACGATCAATGTAACGCGTGTACTTCTTTGTCGTCAAACGTTGTGAGTGGCTGCGATCTGTAATTGTCAAGTGCCAATCGATTCATTTTGAAGTATAGTGCTTCTCAATGAACGGTTCTTAGAAAGTTAATTACTGTTCAAATTAGCATTTTGAATCGAATAATGTTCACGATTTGGTTAAAAATCTGCATCGCATTCCTTGGTTTTAATAAAAGGCAGTATTATGTTAACACACTGTATATAGACAACAGCTGAGGTTTGAGATAGGGCCGTCAAGTTAGAGGACAGATGCAGACCAGAAGTTGAAACCCGTCGTTCGATACTTGGAGGCTGGACCTTCGCAACCCGTATCCACTTTGATGCTTTACCAGTCAGACGTTTAACTTTCAACTATTTAAACTTGCCTTTAAACAAGCAACAATCCTACAATCAAAAGCTTACACATTTATTTAAAAAAGGAGAGTTGTGCGTTAAATTCTGTTTAATCCCACATGCGATTCTCGACAAGTAACCAACTACATACGGCCGAAAAGAGAAGATGTACCTAAAGTAATTAAAGATGTTAATGAATTATGAACAACAAATAAATAAGCTAAATTTAAACAAGATTCATATTTTAATACATTACAAGAAGATTCGTTTCAGTAGTATTCTGGATAGATGTAGAAGAAATAATCAGCGCGTGAGTGCTATTCTATTTGAAGTAAGGCGGAGTGTAAGACTGCAGACCTTGAGAAAATTGTAAGTTAGAAACAGTTTACGGTCAAAATCTCTAATCGTAGCCAATAATTTAAGCAATGCATTCCTTTTAGATTTGATTTTAGGGATTTATAGAACGGTCAGAGGGATATTTTGTATAAAATTTCCAAATATTTGAAAATAAACCTCGAGACACATTCACTATTTATCAATGTTAATGAGTTTTAGTCAGTTATTAAAGCAATTTTTAGCAAACGCGTAGGCCTTCTCACCTATCAGGGGGATGGCCTCTGACGTTTTTGTGATAACGTGTCCCACCAAAAGAGAGAAAACTGTTTGCGACAGGAGGATGGTAACACCTGTAAAGATCAATATTATATTCTATGAAAAACAAAATTTTAACAGAACATTTCGTCAGAAATATCCTCGCGTAGAATCCTCTAGAATGGGCATTCCTGTTAGTGTGCTGTCGGTACAGGAGCTCAAGTAAAATCATAAACAGAATTAAGTAAAAATCATGCAGAACATTTAGAAATTATTTTAAACTAATAGTTGTTTAATTTTACTCTTTTAATAGGTTTCTTATAACTACCACCCTCCAAGTATCCGGCACACAGCGTCTCTTTGTTCTTATTCTTAAACATCCAGTACATTTAAGAACATTAAAAATAGTGGATATGGAATCGATTGCGTGAAGAACATATCAAGAAGGTAAAAGGTGTCAATTACATATAATTCAAAATTGTGCAACTTACCTTCAGTTCCTTATGTAATTACGTCCAACTGTCATGCCATGCCGTTTGTTTCGTCATTTATAACTAAGTATTCCTACATTTACTGATATACAGATTTAAAAATCAAAGAAGATAGAAAAATTGGTTAAAATAATCCTAAATCACGAAATCGATTCCAATAAATATAGTTAAAAATATAAGAAAATTCTGGCTTGCCAGAAATACCAGTTGAAAACAAATTAGGGACGACAAATATACTGCGATATCCATAAGCGAAGCACAGTTAGGTAAATACATCGATATGACATTTATGTCGGTAATTAAAGCTCAATTAAGCCACTTAACAAACTTTGGTGCGGAATGGTTTAAATTATAATTTTAAATTCGCAATTAACTCCTTGTAATGTTTTAAAATAACTATTAACCTGAATTTATTTATAAAATCAAAGATAGCTAATAAAACGTAAACAAGGTGAAGAATGAAATGAAATCAAAGTGCGGGGTATGAGAGTGAAGAGCGAAATAAAATTGGGATCCATGGGATGGGCGGCATGGTGGTGGTGTGGGCAGTGTACCTAACAAGGGGATCGCGTCGGAGACCTGCGGCAGGGTCTCGGCTACCAGGTTGAGGAACACCGTCAGCGAGAGAAGAATAGTGACTCCTGCAATCAAAGACAATGTTAACAACCCTACAAAAGCCCTCAAATTTCAAAGGGCCCCTTTAAGCCTCTTATGCCCACTCAATCTATTACTACAAAGTTCCCCAATATCTAATGCAATCTTGCTTCTCTAACCTAGTATGCATGATATCTCGAAAGCTAACACAACTCTCCAAAACCTTCCTAACGCTGTGTTTTCTCTGCTATGTGCCTTGTTCCTCGAAAAGGTGGAGCTGAAATCACAATGATGACATCTACTCCAAACTATACTTACCACGCTGGGGGATCTAGTTTCAGGGGTTCTAACATAGACACACAGTCATATCACAGCCTATACACAATCTAATTTTCATGCGCCCTACTGCCAATATCTCGAGAATGATATCTACTTCGCATGGACAATATTATACCTATTCAAAAGGCTATAATGAGCTCGCGATGTAAAATTTAATGGCGATTCAAAAATGTGGTCCCTAATATACTGCCTAGCGGAACTCTCTTCGACATTGGCAGTAGAGTACATGTTGCTAGTGCCTACTGTGCGATACCTATTAGAGGCACTGCGTCCGACGTCGAGGGCATCTTTTCCGCCACGAGGTTCAGAAACACGGTCAACGACAATAATATCGTCACACCTGTCGGTATTTGCCAAAATTGTGATCAATTGCTAGTTAGGAATAGTTTACCTGCTAAAATGCTCTGATTTTTTCTTAAGATCCACCACCCATACCTCTTGAGGCAGTTATATTTCTTTACGTTTCGTAGTCATATCCCATATAATATACACTATATTTTGAAATGTGCTCAAAAAATAATACAGCAGCCTAAATTTCTTTTTCCTCTGGTAACAAACATATCATCGAAAATTCCCATGCAATTTACCTAAACTTCATAGCCAACCAAGTTAACAAATCATTTAAACTAAGTTTCGAAACAACATACTGACCGAGTGTTAGTTTTTCCCCGGAGTCCGGTGGAAGAGTGAAGCCTAGGAGAGCCATCGAAGAGATGAGAACACATGGAACTATGAGGTTGAAGAAGTAGTATAAAGTTCTTCTTCTTATCATAATGGTGAATGTGACATCCACATAAGGCTCTGGACAACACGCATAAGTTATCGTGTTCTTCTTCCCTGGCATTCCTGCGAAGATAAAACATGTTGAGAAATCTTTAGTAAAATTTGAATATATCGATGATCATCAGGAAACTTAAGAAATTTAAATTCCAAACCGTTTTCAATTTTTAGCGGGGAAAATTAGAAAAACACTCATTGATTGTCTCATTTCTACCGTGTCCTAAAAAATAATGATAGCACATGGTTTTTGGCAGCGATATAGGTATGTTAAAGGCTTAAAGTACTAGTATTCTGAAAACGTTGATCACTTACCTATTAAATACCACTCTCCATTTGTTATGAAGTCGGACAAATCGCCACCATTCTCATCTTTAAGCACCAGATCCAGCTGTCAGAACAAAACAAAGTGAAGTCCCAAGTATCGAACATTCTCTTAGGATGCATTATCTAAGGGCTTAATCCGGGAACCAACCATGCAAAACCCTCATGTACCACGTAGCTTCATGCTAAGGGAGATCAATGACACTGGTTCAATGGGAATTGTGAGAACCTCGAACAGTGTGCATCTACGGTACACATACTATAGGGATGCAGATTCATGCCAAGAAAGTTCAGATTATAACCAAAATACTGCCATACGGAATACACCGCAAATATTTGGAAATGGGGGTCATAAACCAAAAACTACAACAGATACCCATATCCATGCTACATCTGCGCGCAAATGATTTTGTGTTAATAATCAAAACAAAGAAAACATTTTTAGATATGTTTGTTAAACATTTTTCTGATAGTTAAAGCTAAGTAATGGTACAACCAAAATAAATGCGTATAAAAACTCAATTCAAATGACGAAAAAGCTTCAGCAAGCAAAGTTTGCAGGCAAGTGATCAAATTTTTTCATAGCGGATAGGTGTTTTATAGGTTTGATAAGTCCAGAAAATCTCCAATAGATTTGAGTTTTTTTTATCAGTTCATAAAGAACCTTGAAAACATGTATGCGCTATGAAATTTATAATTTAACATGGTTGATATCATTTACTATAGGTTATCCGTATGGCAGTTGAAATCTCAATATAATCGCTTGTAAGAGTGCTTCGTGTGAAGTTTTTGCTCCATGCAAAATAGTACATACAAAACGTTTGGGATATCCAACATCCTTCTGGTTTCTCACATGGTTCCCTTCATTATCAGCCCTACATTATCCTATCTTAGCCTTAACACAAGACTGCTGTTACACACGTTTTGTAGATTGTTAAAAAATAAATGTGCTTAGTTATAGTAATGCAACAGCAGCTGATAACGCTTTAGCTGCGGCATGTAAAGAAAAATTTGGGGTAATCGCAATACAAACGTTTGCGTATGGACTCGAACGAAATGAGTTCGAGTAGACGCGCAAACGCACACTCGACGCAGCTAAAGCGTTGCTCACTATTCTATACCTGGTTGCCATCGTAGGTCCAGCTACCGAACTTCATGTCACAGTGTTGGTCGTCGAAGGGGAACCACGTGATGTCTATCTTGCATGTGCTCTTGAAAATGCCCGGGGGCACGTACAGGCAACTGCCGTTGTTTCTGACCACCACATTGGTCTGGTAGGTCCCGTCAAAACCCTCATCAGCACTAACAAACAATAGTATACGTTGAAAAACAACATCTCTTTCAAAAATACGCCTATCAGATGTGAGTGTTTCTGTGTTAATATATTTTCTTATGGGTATTTATTTACTTGTAATTAAATCAGTTCTTATCTGTACGAAATTATTTATCTCGCTCCAATAATAAATTTCGAACTAAATCCACGACCCTTCATCGGTCCTTTTCAAACCGAAACAAATACTTAAAAGCTTTCTTTAATGAATAAAAGGGCTCTTTAAATTTCAATAAGCTCTTTAAAAGAGACGCTTTACTGAGGATTCTTTATATTTTTTCTGTTTATTTTAAAGCTTTACAGGCGTTAATTGTGCTTATTGGAATCAGTCCTTAATTTTTACATAAAACAAAACATCAAGCGCTTAAAATATGCTATAAAATTGCTAAAAAAAGGTGGGCGGAGCTATTTAAATGATTACAGGTACAATATTTAATTTTAGTCATCTAATCTAATGTGTGTACTATTTGTTAAAATGTGTACGAAAATAGTTTAAGTGTTTAAAGTAAGTGTTTAATACTGATTTTAAAGTGCTTCGGTTTCATCAGGGACCAGTTATGTACTGCCGACAGTGATAAATAAAATGTTAATTTAGAAACACTCATTTATCACTGATACCGACAGAAATCATCCTCTCGCTCCATCAGACCATATGTAAACTAAACGGCACATCAATCGTTCTTTCATGGTTTCCGATGTGAAACTGTCAAAGGACGCGTTGGGGAATGCTGCCATTTACTGGATTTTCTCAAACGAGATCTGACAAGCGAGACGACGATTGTGGTGTCTCAAATCAGCGACTAGCGTGCCATGTACTTTTAATATTATTTAGGTGTGGCAACACTGAGTAGGAGTATGGATCCTCGCGGACGATTGTTACTCTTTAAAAAAAGGAGAATAAGAGTTCGAGTACCAATCATCATTCGGGCAAACCTCCTACTTTGTTGTCACTAGATTCAAAAATAAAAAGTTAGTCGGTTTATTTAATAAAAGGGAAAAGTTATGATTATTGAAAGTGTGCAACCATTTTTATTTATTTAAAAGGTTTTCATTGGTTAACGCTCTTCGGCAAATAAATGTGTCATATCGTAGTAGTATTGTAGTATTTTTACTTATATGTAATGAATTTATTGGCCGAATAGTGTATGTTTATGAAAATTAAGGAATGGTAAATGCGTTGGTATACATTTTAACTACTTTTAAAATAAATAACAAAATAAATATCATTTTAATCTCTCTGTCAGTACCTACAAGAAACAGTTGGTAAAACAAAACTAAAAAAGATAAAATTACATGTATGCAGAACTCAAAACTCAATTTAAGTAGTACTTAACTTCCAACTGCCGCCATAGTCATCGAATCTTGTCAAAGCCCATGCTATAAGTAACTAATATTTTTTTACAAACAAGATACCCACAGAAGAGTATCAAATTAAACAACCATGTCATAAAATAAAATATTATCTGTTACTTCTATCTGTCACTGAATAAATATGCAAAGTGCCCTTATCATCTTTGACGTAAACACATTCACACTTACATACGATGACAGTAACAGTAGAACTACGAACAAATTAAACTTGTCAGCTGCACGCCATATGAAGGGTCCACGGAAAGAACATGTCTAGTCAATTCAAATTACAGAAGGAAAAACATACCTTACTTTTAACAGAATAAGGTGTGAATTTGCTCTGATTTCTTTAAGCACTGGACATGTTTTTTTTGTGGACCCTTCATATTAAGTTGCCTTTCAAAAACGGTCCAAATATTTCGTTGACCTCTGTTACCCCTCTTCAATGCCACTTCTAGGTATACTTTTTAACCGGTAGGTATTTTTCATGGAGCGTGCTCGTATCGCCACCAATACAAAATTACACCACGCAGATCGGAACTTGCATTTTGAACGAGACTCATTTATGCACCGTAAAAATCTAATCAGACGTTTGTCTGATTTATTAGACAAGGGCGAGGTGGGCTAGACATTGACTGTCTGATATATCAAACTACGGCGGTTAAAAGGTTAAACTATTCAAAATAAACAAGTTTGAATTAGCAATATTTTATTTGTTTTTGCCACAGATATTGCGCCGACATTGTGAATGGTGTTAAGAAAAGCGCCCTGTACGTACTGCCCATTGCGGTACAATTGTACAAATGTTTTCGGTGGTATTTTTGAGCTGGCGATACGACTGTTTGTTAAATACAGGGACAAGACAATGTTCAAAAACATGTTTGAGTGATATAATTCGTGCCTAGTACAGTTAGCATCAAATACTTTGTAGCAGTCAAAGCGGCCAAATAGTTTGGTACATCGTACATGATATACCGAACTATTAGGCTGGTACAAAATATTTGATACCGACTGTAGAGTGTAGACTCAAGGCCATCCTTGAACTTTGTCTAAATCACAAATAGTTAAGAGATTTCTTACAATTTGATTTATAACGTCACTTGGTGAGTGGTGGTCTAGGCTTTCAATTGGTACACTGTCAAAACTATTAAAACAACTCGTATCTTGCACCTAAAAATAAAGCTATATTATGTGTGAAATTTATACTAATTTACTATGCTTCAGTCTTATAGACGCTTGTGTTTCGAGATTTTTGAAGGCAATAAAAGTATTCGTTCCGTAACTGTCAGCTGTATCCTTATTTATAACATTTTAAACCAAGTCTGCGTAAATGTAGCTACATTTTCAAGTATGATGCAAATCACAGGCCTTCGTTATTTGACACGTGATATTGTCGTGCGACTCGTCCTCATATTTTTAAAATTCTATGTTTATCGCTAAATAAAATAACTTGGAACAACCAGGCATGACACATATTTTTATTTATTATTGTACTGCTTCACATATTGTTTATGCTACCTAAAAGTTCCTATTATATTAATAAAATACTCTACCATAATATTTATCAATGCATCACACATTTAAACATGACTACTTCTTCAAGCCAATCGGTGTACTCTTAAATGTATTATATAAAACACCTAAAAAGTGAACACGTCTTATATGTATTCATGAATGTGTAGTGCATAAAATTCATGTATTTTGAATGGCCTTTACTAATTTAATTGTTCAAATGCGAAGTGCAGAAGGTAGGTAAATACATGGTAATAACATAAATATACTCGTACACTTTATGATTATTATAATTATACTCCATGAACACCTTGGTTAAGTCTAGTTTCCCAGCATTAACTAATAATCCCCACTCGAGATTAGACTATAAATCCGCTTGTATCTGATCCAACTTTCGCTATAATACCGTCTACTAAAACACTTGACCTAGTCTAGCATCAGAGTTTGGAGCATTTAAATCAACTAACTAGTCTTTTTACAAGCAGTTGAAGTAGTTTAGTTGGGAACTCGTAACTACTACAATTTGTCGCCGAGGCAAATCTCGCGCCCACTTGTGGATTGACTAACAAGTCCTTGACAGTTTAATCGGCGCTACATAACTATACTAGCTTGACAACTAAGTTGGGATTCAATTGGATACTGTAATGGGAAGCACTCTTAAGTTACTCTCAATTAAAAGTAACTTGACTGAGACGTTTGAATCCGATAGAAATCGAGAAGAGAAGGAAATCTTTGTAATATATTTAATTCTGTGAATTGAGAGACGTCAACGAGAGAGTTGAAGAGAAAATAAAAAAAGCGATCAGCTTACAGTTACTAACACCGTGAAATTATGGAATATTGGAAGAGAGATATATATTTCCTGGCTGCCGCGATTTTGATTGATGTATGTGAGTAAAAAATACTGAGCATTTACGTAAAAATCTCTCTCAAAATATGTTCTAAACTTGATATTATTTTAGTATTTACACATTTTAGTATCAACCTAAGGCAAACGTAGACAGTTCTATATCGGTCAGTTACTGCAGTATTCTCTAAACTAGGAAAAAAAATCTTCTTTTATCAACGGAGTCTTAAGTAGAACTACACTTTCTGCCTTTTTCTCAGATAAAAAGCAATAAACCTGACCCATAAATAACTACCCTCTTCTAATTACAACGAAAAAGCCAGCACAAAAAGAGCAATTGGCCCAATATTAAGTGGAGATAAGTCTTTGAAGCGAATTGAAAGCCGAAAGCCGAGGGAACCTCGTGAAGAGTGCTCAGCGATACCTTTCGTGTAATAGTGTACGGGGTTACCACTCTGGGCTGGCGGGCCGCCAAGAGCGATGCTAGGGCGGGTGTCACACCGTAGCCTTGTTGATGGTATACGGACATTCCATATTGATTTAGAGTTTAGTAATGTTTATTAGTTAAAGTGTTCAAAAATCACATTTACAAGCTTGCACGCAAGTTACATACATGTTTCGCAATGTAATGTAACATCCCTTCACTGTGTCAATGCAAATAAGTATTTTTATTTGAAATGATTTCATTTTTGATTTGAAGGGATTCTGTAGCGCGTGTGCGTCGCTGGCTAGCTTTATTGACTTGATGTTGTGTTAAGAGGATTTAATAATTATGTGTTGCTTTATTTACTTTATTGTTGAGATTACTTAACTGATTTACTATATTTTGATGGATTAGGGGCACTGAATAAATAATTTTATTGTATACTACTGTAATTTTATTCTTTGCGTGGCAACAGAATCACTGCCAGGCGAATATATTGACATATGAAATAAAACTATGAAAACGGATAAACTCGCGTATATTAATTAACTTTAACTTCATTCCGACGTTTCGAACACCTTACAGGATTCGTAGTCTGCGGATGATTAATATACGCTAGTTTATGCGTTTTCATAGTTTTATTTCATGAGTAATCCTCGCGGTAACCGAAAAAGATACCTATTATATTGACATATTTTCTTATTTTGATTCTTATTTGTGAAGTAGCCCCTTATCCATCCCTTATCTTATCTTTTCTTATTGGTGGGGCCCTTACGGATACACTTCGACCCATTGGGATCTTTTGTGTAATTGCCCTCTGTTTTGCCTACCCCAGGGATTGTTCTATCAACTCAATATGTTTGAGGATGGACCCTAGCGGTAACGTTTTGACCTCCTTCGGTTCCAGGTAGCCGGGTCCGAAGTCTTTCATCCTTTGTCTGCCCAAAGCCTGCAAGTAGCCCCTGCGATGAGCTTTCTGCTCACATATAAAAATATAGAAATTTAAGTTTCGGTAACGTTAACTACGTACATGCCTGTGACAACTCACAAAATTTAAATGAGAAATACCCGGTTTACTGAAAATTTGGACACGGGGTGAATGCAGGCCGAGGTAGGCCGACGACGAGTGAACACGAGCACAGGCGAGACAGTAAACAACGAGCCTGTTACAATCCGTAAGTGATTTAAAAGCTTTTCATAATCAAATGCCTGGCAGCCTGCTCGCGGAACGTTAGTTCTAGATGGTTCTTTGTCTAGACGTAGACTGTTTTCTGAGCACGGCCTTGACATAACATGACTACTGTCTTTTGCTATAATAGTACATTACGACACAAGTGCGAAAAAAATGAAATGGCCCTCCAAAGTTTTGGACCTGACGTAAAATGACCCACTTCTCGCACTAGAGCTTAAAAAAGGCACCATCTGTACAAAAACGATTTTTTTACACTAAGAGTGTAAAAAAATCGTTGTTAAAAGAATCGTGACACAAACGTCAACATACTTACGCATTTTGAAAATGGTCGTTAAGCGTGAGAATAGCACGCGTACGCATTTTGTAAATGGTGGCTTCGTATGAGAATACTAATACCATTTTTAAAATGCGTATGTGTCCAGCTTTTCGTACGCCTACGCATGCTTACGCGCCGGCCACGACCAATTTCAATTCAATACACACAATGCATGACGCATGATGGTAACTATTGCATTTTCACTCTAAATCTGTGCTTCTCTTTAGAGAGTAGTACTCGACACTAGAAAAATAACACTACTAAGTGATTAGTGGATATGAAAAGCGACCACATAGCATGAAATAGCATCCCTTGGAATAGGATAAATTCATATTAAATTCGGTTAGTGTGGAGCGGTAACTTTTTTGTCGTCTATATCACCAAGGGATTTTCATTGTGTCCATTATTCAAATCGGTTTTGTATTCTTATAGCATACTTAGCAGCCATTACTTTTGCAATATTTTAAAATGTTTGCCTCTTTCCATTTTAATATGTTTTCCTGAACTGGTAGTTAGTGGCCATTAAAAACCTAAGCTTAGCACGAAATGTGTAAGTGAAGTCAGGCTTTTACCGAAGAAGTATTCAATTTAAAGTTCTCATTTTATGCGGTATGAAAAGTAATTACTCAAGCGTAATTTCATGTTAAAACTAAAAATAATAATAATTTAGATTTTTCATAATAACAGGTCCTTCCTAGGAATAATTATATGGCACTTGCAATAGTGCCAAATAAATGTAATTAAAATAACGTGGCAAAAATGCATCATATTGTGATTTAACGAGTAGTTGTTTACAACAATAATATAAAGATACTTATTAAAATATAATAAGATACTAGCTACATAATAAGCAACCTCTGCGGCCTTAGCTTATCTTGTGTATGACAGCAGCAGTAACATGCAGCCTTCTCGCGCCTACTCGTCTCTTTTTGATAGTATTGATTAAAAAAGGACGGGGAGTTGCGAGAAAGCAGCGAGTTGCTGCTGTCAAACGTCAAACATAAGATATACTAGCCCCTGGTTGACTTAAGCCATTGGAAGAAAGTTGTTAAAGTGACCAATGTGACAAAATTGCCAATCGACATCGATTCCTGTCTGCCAAGTCACTAAAAGACGTTCGACATATTCATTGTTTTTATGACATTTTCAATCGACTATTTTCGATCGGCCGCCGACCTCTGGGACAAAACCCTAAATGGAAAACTAACTTCACAACTTTAATTATTAATTTATTATAATGCAAATGACCGTGTTAGCGTGAATTGTGCTCTTTATGACACTTTGTTGGACCAAACTATATGTAAAACGTACGGTGCACGTACATTTAGTGCAACTTTCGTGGACTTTAGTTAAACACGCAACGTACTCGTTGGAAAGCCGGAACCGTGGTTTAGACTGTTTATTCACATGCTAACAGTTTCTGGAAAACACTACTGTTGTGTAAAACGCTTATTTTGAGGCTTATAGACTCTAACTAGTGAAATTTTACTCGAAATTTCCCTAAAAAAACAAGCTACTTTTGAGTATTTTGAAGCTTTCGTTATTAAAATATGGTTTTTCTGGGAAATTCCATGAAAGAGTGTAATGAAAGTAACCAATTTCTCGTATGTTTATTTATTAATTGTGCAAATTTTACTGTTATTATGTCTAGACATCAAACTAATACTTATTCAAATATCGTCGCTGTTCCTACAAAAGTCGCTGTGTTTTATTGCTACTTTACAGGAGACACAAAAAACTGTTTATTTTGAATCTTGTTCACTCAAAGTAGGCCAATATTTTATTTTGATAAATATGTTCAGTTTAAAATATTTTCATGTTTTTTATAAAAAAAAAAATCTCAGTTTTTTAACGAGAAAAATAAATATTACCAATAATTTTATCACATAGCTACTTTTGTTTCAGTCGTCCAAAGTCTCTATGTGTCTTAGTTGTAACTTGGTTAAAATAACTAATTACGAAAATTTACACATCTTTATCATATTCGTTACATAGTTATTTTTATGGAAGACCTTCATAAAAACAAAATAAAACATGTTTCAATAATAATTAAATAGTGATAGGAAAATTTCGCTGAGTGTCGTAAGACGTTGCCTCAAGCATAGTCTACGAACTCGAAGTAGTACAAAAATATCGCTATGTGCGGAACAGCACATATCGAGCCTGATTTGTTTTTATTTCTATATTTGTAAATTTTATTTAAAACAGAAGATCAACAATTTAAATAAATTACAAATTACACTAAAATGAAAAAATAAAGATAAAACTTACACTAAAATTAAAATATACCTAAACAAACTACCTATAAAAAGAAAATACCTTCCAAAAGATCCGCCTGCGGCATGGTGCCCATGACACTGGCGGCGTTACCTCGCTGAATCGCTAAAGAGATTCTTTGTGCGAGGTAAGCGCCAGCCCTTGGGTCACCAGAGGCTTCGTGCAGCCGGGACGACATGGCCCTCATAAAAGTCTTCATGTCTGCTGACCAAGGACCTAAAGTTTCTACTGCAAGCGCCGCAAACTCGTAGTTGATTAAAAGCGACGAGTATTTGCGGCGCTTGAGAACCTGGGCCTGGTCAGCAGCAGCACCGGCTTGTGCTCGTGTGGCTTGGATGTGGGACTGCGCGAACGTGTCAACACACGTTGCGTCCCACACCAAAGCCCTACCCAACTTCCACGGCACCAATGATTTGTTCATATTTAATTCATAAAAAATACTCGCTATGTGCCTACAATCACATAACGCGCTCCATTTTAATAAAATCAATCATGTTTGTATAAAACAGTCATGTAATTTTTGCACATACTGTTTTTAGTAAGAGAATAATGTATGGAAATCAGATAGCTAAAATTCATAAATCCGGAACTATTAAAGATAGCCTCACAGCTGTTTTTGGAGCGTATAGATATTGACATAAAGTTCAAAATGGTGTTAAAAGACAAAAATAAAAAAAAATCACATAGCGACTTTTGTAGGCACAGCGACGAATATTGCACTTGGATCATAAGTAAATAAACAGACGATCAAATATGGTCACTTTCATTACAGTTACATGGATTAACCCTTGAGCGTTAAAAGTTACATTAAGAACAATTTGTGTCTACCCACAATACTGTAATAGGTTTAACGAGTCAAATAAACTTCTTGCTCAAAATATATAAGCAAATCTCTCTCTCTTTTATATCGACTTCTGTTGGCAATATGTCAGCAAATCGTTTTAAAAAGATTAAATATTATTACGATGCGTTATGGATTCAGTTCGAGGCACGTCGAGGTGGCAGTTTCAGAAAGGTATCACTTTTGGACTCGCGCCAACGGCAAACTGATACTAAATCATAGGTACCCGTCGACGCGTTATGTGTTTACTCCTTTTTGGGGAGAATATGGATATACCAATGAGAACTAAGTTACATTTTATTTTCATCGGTTACCGCGAGGATTACATATGAAATAAAACTATACTATACGCGAGTTTATCCGTTTTCATAGTTACATTAGATAAATAAAAGAGAAAACAACGTAGATTAAGAAATAGATTCATCTCTGATATAAACACAATACTAAATACATGATATAAACAAGCTTAGTTACTCAATTCAGACAAAGAAATGCCCTCACTGCGATTTCAACCATGTACCACCAGGTTTACGGCTTACGAGGAGAATTACGATAAAGATAACTGTTTCTACAATTTAGTTAATCAAATTAGATATAAGGTCCCTCATCTTTGATGCTTTCATGCTATGGACCACACACTTTGTGACCCCCTGGCTTCTTCGATTATTTGTTTTCTTTCTTTGTGTGTTTACACATATTGAGTTTGAAAATTAACCCACTTACGCCGACCAGGTGTTATAACACCGATTTTTTTTTCTTTTTTTTTGCATAGTTGTAGTGTTTTATTGACAATTAATCAACTCGTAAAAATCCGGGGATCACATTTTTTGGTTTCAGGCTTATGTGGGTTAAGTACAGTAACCAAAACATATTCCCGATTATTATTCATAAATTGTTACGTGTCTAGTCACTATATAATGCTATAAATATCCCAACAATACTAGTAATTATTTGTAATTGGTTCAAAATAATTATAAATAAATAAATAAATATCTTGGGACATCTTACACAAATCAACCTAATCCCACGGTAAGCTCAACTATGGCTTGTGATGTGGGTACCAGGCGACGATATATATAATAGATACATACATATATATACTTAAATACACAGACAGCCATGACCAAGGAACAATTATTTGTGATAAATAAATACACAAATAATGCCCTCGCCGGGATTCGAACCCGGAACCTCCAGCTTCGTAGACAGCTTCGTAGACAACTAGGCTACGGAGGCTGACAAAACTATATAAAAAAATATATTAACTATGTATAGCCATCAAGTTGAAACCTCTCAAGCACTATGTCAAAGGCTCAAAGCCACGCTGCAGATCAAATGTTAAGGATCTCTTACTATGAGTCAATTAGAGATGGGCCTAGTGCTCCAATTAATTGAATGCACAGTGCGCAATTCCATTACGTAGATTCACTATCTCACTTACAAAAATCACCAGCATATTACATTGCATGTGCTGAAAGCCAGCATTGAATAACATGCCGTTTGGCGTCACGCCAACATCGCCACGCCAGGGGCCAATTTCGGAACAATTTACATGGCAAGACAACGTGTTTAACATAAACGGGGATGAACGCCGTTAAAGCCCGATGTTACCAGGTGTGAATTGATAGACAGAAGTGGACTCAGGGATATTCATAAATTAAATAAATATGAGGAAACTAGTTAATGAAATCAACATGCCCCCACTAAGAAATAAAGGCGACGACATACAAACTTACTGTAAACAGGGTGGAAATATATAGCGAGCTAGTAAAGGCAGCTGGGCGTTTTCACAAACGTTGTTGAAATCAACTTGTTACTTAATTCGGACAAGTTTGGGCTTGTTCTACTCAGGATTATGAGCTCTTTCGATTCTAATAGGAGAAAACTGTATGAAAATTATGAGACATATTTTTCTCCTAACAGAATCAAATGAACTCGTGATTCTGAGTCGAATAAGCCTAAACAACCAACCAAACCAAATTAAATAACAAGATGATTTCAACAACGTGTATAGTGCCACAAGTCTAAGAAAACTTAACCCGTATATTTCGTATGCCAATAGATTTAATATTATGCCAATCAACGCCGTTCTTATTCAGAACACAATAAAGCCCCCTTTAATTTCCCTTGGAGCCATCTTACAATGAAAAACACATTTTCAGTGCACATGTTGCTTTACCGTTTTATTTTTAAGATATCTTACATTCTTTAAATTTCAGACGAATAATCACCCACCCAATTCACAAAGCAAACTTTTATACTAAAATCTTTGTCACTTAACTATTGAGTTTTCACTTAAATTTTGTGTTAAGTCTATTTTTATAGTATTAACAACAAAAAAAAACAAAGGAAACTATTTTCATTTAATATTGCGGATACCTATCCTATGAAGACATGTTCTTGATTCATCACGAATCATCATCATCATCATCATCAGCCTATCGCAGTCCACTGCTTGACATAAGCCTCCCCAATTTCACGCCACCGTTCTCGATCTTCGGCTGCTCGCATCCAGCTCCTGCCAGCCATCCTGCGCAAATCGTCGCTCCACCTTGCCGCTTCATCACGAATACCAAAACAAATCTCCTAATTGTGCCAACCGAAAACAAAACTACGTATAATTCAAAATGGTCGCCGTACCATGTCCTAGTTTGTACAAATGAAATGGATGCAATCAACGCAAAACCGTGCCGCAAATCTGATTAAACCCAACCTGCCATTAGAATACTCCACGTGCGTTTTATTTCATCAGGCTTTAGTACGAAATGTCGTATTATATTCGAGAAATATGTCGGTTACGCCATTTGGGATACATAATACGAGTTTAATTTAAATATCTCCGTATCTCGTTCAAAAGAACAGTTATAACAACCCTACTCTGCCTGAACAGAGGTTTGAAATGTGTGCTTTTGCTATATTCTACCTTGGTACGGTACTGATATGTGTGCTGATGAGATTAGGTTTAATTAAAACAATTGAGGCAGAATGCATATAATTGGAAAATGAAATAAGTACTTTTCCATAATTTCAACGGCGTACGAGATAGACTTCCCGTCTTTTATCCACTATATTAATAAAAGAGGGGTCTATCTAGCCTAATGACAATTTTGTCATTATGTGACTGACGGAGTTTTTTTTATTGACCCTCTTCGGGCTACCATACCCTCACCTGTACTTTAGTTCGTTTGGCTTCCACCAGGTTGTATGCCATTTTGGAAAAAGTAAGGTATTCAGACAGTGGGTTTTATCAGGCATCGGACCTTATATGGCACTACTTGTATGTTTAAGGTGTATGTCCTATTTGATGGGCGTGACAGTAAGTCACCATCATTTTATATTAATATAATAAGGGACAGATAGTTTATCTCGTGGAGATATACTGTCGAACAAATCATGTAGCTACGCCATTATTTCAGGGTTCTATGTTACATTTTATTTATTTATTTAATCTTTATTGCACATTAAATAAACTAAAAAAGACGGACTTAATGCCATAAGGCATTCTCTACCAGTCAACCATTAGGCCAAACAGAAATTAAAAGTATAGCCTCGTCCTGCCCAATGTGATTTATAAAGGACATATTCGATTGTTTAGAACAACCCGCACCATTAATCACCACATCCCGCACCATTAATGTTTATCTGTTTGGCCTGTAGGTTGACTGGTAGAGAATGCCTTATGGCATTAAGTCCGCCTGTTGTATCTGTATTTTTTTACTGTGCAATAAAGTTTAAATAAATAAATAAATAAAAGAAAAGTGATTATATTTTCGAACTCATTAGGTTTCAATTTCAAAAGCTCTAATTTAGTATACGGGCAGGACGAGGATAGATGCGGTGAAAGACACAAGTAGAAGAAAATTAAAACAGCAAACAAAATTAAAATACTACAAGTTCATATTACATTTTCAGGGCAATTAAATCTGAACTTAGTGTCAGTGTGACAAAGTTCAAATTTCAAGTTGACAAAAATGCAACATAGAACCTTGTAATATTGGGGCAGCGATGTGCTAAATCTCCTGTAGGACAGTTTCGTCAATTTTATATCTACAGGATGATCCTCGAGTCATGAGCAGGAGAGAACGGGGTACTAGAGACGGTCACGCCGAGCTTTTACTTTGGATAAAACCGAGAAAATGCATAAAAATGGATACTTATTATTAATACTTTACTATTAACTTTCTCATCAATTTTTGGTGCAATAAAGTTCAATTAAGGGCCATATCCCTTGTTAAGTTTGTAAGTTATTTATAAGGACATGGTGAGTTAAGGTTCGTTATTGTCTTACAACGTGTTATTACTCATTTCAACTTAAACTGACCCTTGGATTCCTTTAACTAGACTTCTAGGGTTTTTGTGCTGAAATGTGGTTGAGTTAAAGGAATCCAGGGGTCAATTTTTAGCTGTAACGTGTCATAACACGTTATAACACAAAAATGAACCTCAACTCACTATCTCCTTTCGAAAGTTTCGAATAACTTACTTAACATCCCTTAATTGAACTACACTGCACCAAAAATGCTGGAAGTCGTACGATGTCTGCTCATCATTAGGTACTCAATTAACTCATAATCAAGATTATTTGTTTGGTGATTTCTTGATTACCACCGTAGTGAAAGTTGTTTAGTACGAGTATGACCGTCCCTAGTACGAGGGTTGCCTTTTATATTTCGGGATTTGAAATTATTAACAAGTTTATACGAATAAAGTTAACTTTATTGTTTTTCAAAATATTCTCCTGTGAGGTCTATGTATTTTTTCATACGGTAGAACCAATTTTGAATACAGTCCAACCACTCCGACTGGGACACCTCCAAAACGTGCGTTTTGAACGCGTCGACCGCTGCTTCGGGTGTCAAAAATCGTTGACCACGCAGTTTATTTTTGATGTTTGGAAACAAAAAGAAATCATTGGAAAGCAAATCAGGACTATATGATGAATGACCCATTAAATCAATATTTTGGGCTTTCAAAAAGGCCGATGTTTGTGCCGACTGGTGTGGACTCGCATTATCGCGGTGCAGTATAATTCGTTTTCGGCGATTGGCTTCCCTGAATTTTTCAATCACCTCTGGCAAACAAATGGTTATGTCCCATTCAGAAGTAACTGTTTTACGTTTTTCCAAAGCAACGGTCTCAATATACCCGGTGTTTCCAAAGAAACAGGCAACCAATTGTTTTGCAGTACTTCGTGCACGAACACCTTTTGTTGGATTTTGTTCGCTTTGAAAGACCCACACTGTCGATTAATACTTATTTTCGGGTTCATATGAATAGATCCAGGATTCGTCACCTGTGACAATATCGTAGACATATTTTGAAGTTCCGCCGTTGTATTTTTTAAGCTTCTCTTTGCACCAATCCACGCGAGTCTGTTTTTGATCACCGGTCAAATTATGTGGTACCCATCGCGAAAAAAAATTTTTAACAGCTAAATGGTCATGCAATTTTATTTGTATGCTAGTCCCAGTAATGTCCAAGAACGTCTCAATCTCTCGATATGTCACGTGATGGTCTTGCAATATTAGTTCACGCACAGCGTCAATGTTTTTCGGGACAACCACTGATTTTGGACGACCTTGGCGGAACTCGTCATCAAGCTAACTTCAGCCACGAACAAAGTCTGCAGATCAACGATAAACACTCGTCCATAATGGTGCTTCATCTCCAAAAGTTGAAAAAAATTCTTCTATGAACTGTTGCTGACTGAGGCCGCGTCGAAAATCGTAAAAATAATCGCCCGAAAATGTTCTCGAGTTAATTCCGTGATAGCCCGATGCGATATTTTTTCAATCACCAGTTAAAAACAAAATACGATCAGTCACAAAACTTTTTTTTCTTTATTATGCCGCCAAAACGTTTGAACTATACTTTTTAAAACTCATTTGACAGATGGCAACCCTAGTTCGTTCAAATCCCGAAATATAAAAGGCAACCTATGTACCCTGTTCACTCCTGCTTAAGACCCAAGAATCACCTTGTATATCTAGATATTTTTCTAGCACAATCCAGAGATTGACAAAATTAAACAACACGTAATTATTATCGATAAGTACACCGTTTTCTTATAAAGATACTTACTCGGTGAAATCAGGTAACTCAGGTAAATCAGGTTATTTTTTTCATGTTAATTATTTTTTACGCCATTACAACATTTTTTATTATTCGTTTTGTTTTGATGGGTACTAAACACATAAGAAAAAGTATGTGTCGTTTTAAATATGATTTGCATTCTTGTAACTTACCTGTAAGATATTGCATATTATTTATAAATTTACTTATTTATGTACTTTACCAAAAGTCCATTCACCCTTGGTTATCTTATCTAGTAAACACCTTTCTAACCTAAAAGTATACGTATTCTGTTGTAAACTGCCATCTTTGCCTATACCAAAATACCTGAGTCCGTATTTGTGCAGTCCGTCCGTAATGATTAGTAAATTGCTTAATTTTTAATCAAAGAAACAGCAGTTTACAACAGAAAACGTGTACTTTTAGGTTAGAAAGTTGATTACTAGATAAGAACTAAGCATGAATGGACCGTAAAGGCCCGGCTACGACATTGGTCTAAGGCGACCAGCGGCGAGCGAATTCATGAGTTGGAGCCGGATGTCAATATGGGTACTCCCTCTCGCACATACAGTTTTCCGCTAAGCCGGTCGCCTTAGACCAATGTCGTGGCCGCGGCATAAGGTTTATCGATAACAGTTACGTCGATGTTTAATTTTGGTCAATCTTTCGTTCTTGCCAGAAAAATATTTAGATATAGCCTTATCTGAATGGGTTTTTTTATTCAGGTCCATCGTGTCTTCCCGCGGCTACCATCTCATCTTATTGGTGGCGCCCTTATGGATACACTTAGACCCATTGGGATCTTTTGTGTAATGCTATAATAAATATGAATACACAATACATATATACACATGTATCGTGTCCGACAACGGCGATCCTCACATTTTCCTTAGATGAGCACGTATGTGGCTCGCAAAACCTGGTTTTAAAAAACCAATCGCATAAAGGTGCATTCAGACCAAACGAACATTCGCTATTCTAACCCCCCACTGTACGAAATTCGATCGGTACACAAAACGTGATTGGTTGATTTCGTAGAACGGGGGATAGAGCAGCGAATGCTCTTTTGGTTTAAATGTGCCTTTAGTCGTATTGTGCGCAGTGGAGCTTTTGCGCCAGTGTAATGTTATACCGCTACCATACTCTCACCTATTATACATGAGTACGTCTGGCTTCCACAGTTTGTTGGGTGTGATGCGCAGGTCTTTCACGCCGCCGTACTCGCTATCGTTCCACCTCAGGTTGTAGTCGTTCCATTCCTGTCACACGCAACCAGATATTAACGTGAAAGCAAGGGATGGTAATAATTTTGCAACATATTCAACTGAAATGCGACTGTTGAACGTGAACATTGTAAGGACGATTTTGTAAATTAAATGCCTACGGTGAAACCAGGTTAATAAGATCTTATATATTCTGACTATTAGAGACTTCCCCCATATTCATAAACGTATGCGAATCTAACAAGCCGCTAATAATTGTTTGTCCCTTTTGCTCTTATGGACACATAGTAAAGACCGAAAGCGACAATTATTAGCGGCTTGTTAAGTTAGCAAACGTTTATGAATAAGGGGGTTAATCTCTAGTTAATGTACTGCATTTACATTAAATCAAACTTATATTTCGTTTTTATTTATGCATGTGAGCTGTAAGGTGTTACAATACTATTATTTGTAAAAACAAGTCCCGCTGAGTTTCTTGCCGGATTCTTCTCAGGAACAGTGGTGTAGGGTTAGAACAGTAAGTAGTTTTTTTTTCTCATTTGTGCTATTTAGTTTAACGATTCAAAAGCGCTCGTTGATGGGCCTAATTGAATAAATAATATTTTGACTTTTGAATAAACCAATTGTAGCGAAGGTATGAAGTGGTGGTTATAGAAGACACAACTTTCAAATGTTGAGGTATGAATTGGTTCCTTGTCGGCATTATATTGTTTCAATTGCAGATATTATAATTGGTTGCAATTCAAATTCTTATCGTTTTTAGATATCCCGATCTCAATTAACCCGGTTTCACTCACATTTGCTAGAAAATACATAATTAATAGTTCACTGATCAACATTGGTATCGCAAAAAAAGAGATCTACTTTAAATCGAATATTAAAATGGATAGGATATAGTCGCCATGAAATATCCGAGCGGCCAGAGTGCCCACAAATATGTAAACACCTCTTACGTCATGGCGTTAGTGAACATGTACAGGGTGCTTAGACAAGTTGCCAATCGCTAGCGCTACATCGTCAATCGTAAACAAAAGGCAGCTAACTGTCTTTGTCGCACTAATATGAAATGATACGCTACTAAGCGTTAGCGACTAGCAACTTGGCTAAGCATCCAGATATAATTAAGCACTGTGGCAGCTTCGATATAGGTATCAGTAAGCTTAGCACATGATCGGAGTCCGGTCGACAGTCCTACCGTCTGTTACTAATTGTTATTAATAGAAGAAAGACGGATAGTGCTAAGCCAACTGATGGCGATTTTACGTCATACAGTAGTCTTAGCACTGTATTAGTGCGACAATATGCAGCTGCGAGATATATCCATCCCTCTTTCATATAGTTAGTAAAACATGGAAAATCTATCTCGCGGCGACATACTGAAATACCAATCATGTGCTAAGCATATGTAAGTGCATTTCTCGAAATATATTGTACATTTGGATCACGTGCTCCACATTGATACAAATTGAAAGGTTGATATAACTAAGAGTGAATATGCTGACCAATATCCGCCACATTTCCCAAAATGTCCCAGGAACTTCATCTGGGCTTCCCTTTTTGGTTACCAGATTACTTTTGGTAACAAAATTGGAACGTTTCATAAAAATAGTTTGTGGCATTTTTGGATATGTGGTGCATCATTGACTCTAGTTGCCAGCCTACCAATTTTTATCAGTATCGAAGACGTAATCCAAATGATTTTTGAGAAATGCTCATAAATAAGTGAAGGCTCAAGTATATTAAAGAAAAAATATTAAAAAACAATTTTGAAGACACTTGTTGAAAGAAAAATTGTTAGTGAAATAAAAGCAAACCTGTTAATGTGAATTCATAGTTACCTCATGCTCAGCTTAAAGCCGGAATCATATTTTAAAGTAAGCGCTAGAGACTTAATTACTAAGGTATGCAAGATAATATGTGGATACAAATATCAACATCCTAACTTAGGTCGACGTCAAAGATATCATTACGGTTCAGGTGCCAAAAATATATTTACATTAATGTCAAGGCAACAAAGTCGTGTAAATATATTTTTGGCATCCACACCATAACGATATCTTTGACGTCGACGTGTAATTTAGCGTTGTACTTGACGCTTAAAAATACTTAAAGATTTTAGAATATATATTTCATGCTCAAATCCATTTCCATAATAACTACCAATAACCTACTTAGCGAAGTGGGTTTTTTCTTAAATTATCGTTTTTTTTTTCAACGAGCGCCTTACCCATCTACTCTCTAATGACGTCATAATGTAGCTCATTACGGCCTCTTTAATTAAACCTCTGACCATTCGCCAGATTTCATTTATTCTTGCATTTTTTACTCAATAAAGCGCTGTTATACGTAGTAAAATATGAAATGCATGACAATACAAGTAAAAGTTTACTTTTAGCGTGCAAAAATGCTTTTACGAACCATAGATCTTCAAAATTGTTTTTCAATAATGTGAACACAACTGGCTGAATACAGACACTGTCCCAATAAATTATCTAAATGTTGTTTTATCGTGTTTAATTGTATTTTATTAGGTATCTCTGCAGCCCTTTATTTTAACGGTCTTGAGGGATATTCCTAAAAGGTAGATTTAGACCAAACGGGCTCATTCCATCCCCCACTCTACGAAATTAGTTCTTTATACGAGTATAGTTATAACGTGATTCGTCGAAATTCGTTGATTTCGTAGAGTAGGGGATAGAATGAGCATTCGCTCGTTTGGTTTAAATCCACCTTAATATAGTCTATCAAACCAACTTCTGCAGTAACAGTATGAACAAATCGCTATATGCATCTCTTTTTTTGAGTCAATAACATTAGAGTAAGAAAGAGACGGTATTATTCACTCTGTCTGTACCTCAAATGAGTAAAACCCTAGACAAACTATGATGCCTAAATGTTTGCTGTGATGTAGGTTTATAAGAACATATATACAGTCTGGCGAACCAAACAGAACACTGAAAAATTCCGCAAATTTCAGTTTTTTTACAGATAAACCGTTCGAGCAATTATTTTTTTATTTCACTACCTTAGTGTATTCTGCCCATTTTTTCCGCAGCTAAACACCAAACGTGCCTATTTCATTACCTTTTCTACGTTAGTCACTTGTTTGATTATAGATAGTTTTAAAACTACCAACTTTATTTTTTAAATTGGGCAGCTTTTCGATGCTTGGTCCTCGCTAACAATACGAGCGACCGAGCATCTCGCTGATGTTATTGCTGTTTTGGAGTTGCTATGGTATCTTTACGATTTTATAATTTACACTGTAACCCCGCTCGTGCAAGTGCAATATAACCTGCCTTAGAGACAACTAAGCATCTAACAACTGCTACCATTTTGGCATATTACATAACTTAGCAAGTTCGTCGAGTCTCGGGTATTTGTGTTGAGACTTATGAGGTCGTCTGCGAACTGTCACAACTCGACAAGTGTTTTAGCGGGCAAAATGTTGTTTAAAACTATACATAAATAGGTACCCATTTCTGGTGGAAGACTTACTTTGCGGTTTAATGTTACGCATTTTACAAAGTTTGTTTCATTTTTAACTTGAGAGGGCGTGAAAATTCTGGCAAAACAATTCGTCAGTAACAAAACAGAGCGAAATTCAAATGTTATATGGGCAGATAACCTTAAGCACCAATTTTTTTTTATTTGCTGCCATAAATTATTTCGTTAGACTATAATAATGAACAGATTTAGAGACCCACACTTTAAATGTATTTTAATAGACAGACGATTTTGGTTCTATGACTTTTTTATTTTTCTTTATGACTAAGCTACGAACAAATAAAACATGGAAGCCGCACGCCATACTAAATTACCTATCAATTTTGACCGTTTCTAAACGGTCCTGAATTTTAGTTGACAAGTGTCACCCCCTCTTCAATGCATCACGGTAATGAATTTCAATGTCAACATATAAAAACTTAAGCCGTCATTTGAAAATAGTTGTAATTGGTCCATCAAAGTTTTTATTGGCTATATTCCAAAACCATTTGTCAAAGATCATCATCATCATCAGCCTATGATAGTCCACTGCTGGACGTAGGCTTCTCCTATTAACTATGCGTATAAACGCATTAGGAGGATTTTACACATAATCGCCACGCTGGGCAAGCGGATTGGCGATCGCAGTAATGTGTCCACTATGATGACGCTGCTGCCCATCATCAATCTTTTATCAAATAATGGTCAGTGCCACTTCAATCCCTTACTCGACTCTTACGACACCCGCAGGAGGAGTTGGGGTGGCGACAAATGTATTCTTATTGCCGTCACCACACGGCGGGTCAAAGATGTTACGCCGAAATATGCGCGGTGTTATGAAAAGCGCTATGTCCTGCCCATCTTGGCACAATTGAACAATTGGTTTTGGGGGCATTTTTGAGCTGGCGTTAGACGTCCATGTTATATGTATATGGTCGCAGGTATCTAGAGAGAGTAGGTATCTAGTATTATAGGTATCTATTATAAGTGATTTTAACTAAAATAAATGGAAGGGAATATATACCCTAGTCAAGTGTCACCCCCAAAACCGTGGACAATCTAATCAGAATGTAACAGTGGGCTCATATTTCAGTAAATTCGTGCCATGAGCGACGCCATTTATAGAAGTTTGCGAAACTTTGATATTGCTGTGGGCTGTTTGTTTATCGCCCACAACACATTTCAACCCAACTAAATGTCGCTGGTATTTGAAACACTCAGTCAATTTAATCGTATTATACAATATTTAGTTCGGTTTTACTTAGGTAAGGCATCGACAGAAAAATACTTGCTCTCTTTTAAATGCTAAACTTATTATCTCAAAAATACCGTCATTGCTTAGATTGGTTTGCCAGAGTCATTTAGTCTAATTTTCCCATAATTTTCAACAATCCGAGACTCGATACAAATGTCCATAAATAAATAGTGAAAGAACATGTAAGAACAAACGTCAAAGTGTCACAATTCAGGCTAAATAACACTTCGCTTTCTTACAAATATGTAGGTATGTACATACTTGTTTTATATTGCTTATGCGATTTCACCTTACATTTAATATGTTGCTTTGTTTTAGACAGAAAAGGTCCAAAAATATATTAGACATAATCCCGTAATTTCTTCCGCCTGTGTTCAGCCAGTTGGTACGCGTCAGAGTGAGACAGATTATTCGTTTCAACGCTTCGCTCCCTCGCCAAGCAATTAAGAGATCAAAGAGAACAGTTATTTATAAATTAATGCTACAATATGTATTAGTTTTTTCAGGATTTTGCTTGGTGAAGAATACTTTTGGTTCAAAGTTAGTACGACACAAAAACTCGTTATGACTTCATGACAAAGCAAATTATTAAAATTTTACTTTG
Source organism: Thaumatotibia leucotreta (assembly GCA_025490895.1). Classification (NCBI taxonomy): domain Eukaryota; kingdom Metazoa; phylum Arthropoda; class Insecta; order Lepidoptera; family Tortricidae; genus Thaumatotibia; species Thaumatotibia leucotreta. Next base: position 23,482 of record JALPQI010004145.1, on the reverse strand, counting down.
TACCATAAACGTAGGTTGAATTAGGACTAATCGTAAGCAATATTGCCGACAAGAAAAAAACAATTTCAAATTTTAAAAATGCAGAACATTACACTCAAAGTTCGTCTTATAACAAAAATTGTCATAATGAGTAATTGTCTCCATTGATTATTTTAACACTATAAATCGTCAGAATCATCAAGAGAATCGATTATGAAATACATCAAAGAACAACGATAAAAGCCATTACTAAATATTCAATAGTCAAAAATACACCAGTACTTACATAATAAATACAGAAGCTTAAAATACAACATGTACACACAACTAGCACATAGACAAAAACACAAAATACAGTGCACGGACTAAATAGGATTAATGAAATATTATAATAAAGTTATACGTATATAAGTAAGAAAATAATTACGTAATATACCTACTGACAATTTTAATAAAAAAAATGTCAACGTATTTATTTCTTCAATTGCCAGTATAGTTTTAAGAATAATAGGAATAAAATGGACACAAAAGCGCTACACATGCAAAGGAAAGTTTCAAGTCATCATGCACCAGAATATAATTTCGTTTTGCACTCACAAATCGGTATTTTTTACAAAAGCCAATTTTATTTTTTTATTCGTCAAAATAGACTGCCCTCCTATTTTTAACAAGACCAAGGACTTGGGGTCACTACGGTTAGGGGAACTAAGCTGCCATTTTGGTAAATGCTAAATAATTATGTTATTTAATTCGCTTAACAAACATACCTTCAGTGCTGGAAAAAATAAAATTAAAATTGTCATTCAAACATCACGTTAACATGAGCAGCCAGTATCAAAAGTATGTGCATTAAGCAATTTTATTTTAACTTTTTTTAATAAAAGTAAACCAACAAACACAAAACCTTTTTTAAAAAAAAGGAAACAAAATTATCAAAATCATTATAAACATATTTTATGTCATTTTTTATTGTTATCAAATTATAATAACATAACCTTCTACCTAGACCAAAGTAAACTACATTTGTACATTTTAATCAAACTTCCTGCCAAAAAATATAAACTCTTTCAGAACATTGTTAAAAATAATCCTGACATAAAAATACCAAACGAAAACGGTTAAGAATCTTTTAAAACATTCTTTATGGTCCCAGCGGGGTTCGCAGGCAAACGAAACTCTGGCTTCCTCATTCCTCATAACGCCTGTAACCGTAGCATTCCATGGCCATGCAGATATGAAAGAACTACATCTGTAGCCAAAACAAGCGAACCCGGGATGTGCAGAGTCAATGTACAGTGGACATTCAAGTCTCAACCAATAACAATGTGCATCATACAACAAGACACCAATATGATACTCTCAATTGACATCGGAATGCTCCCATTCAGACATTCTCCCCCGCTTTAGCACGCAGGACCCAGCCAGCAGCGCCGGTGGCGCCACCATTTAGCAATTGTTTAGTATTTATCGGATTTGTCAACCATTAGTACATATTGTTAACGCATTGCGGATTACGCGGCAGCTTGCGCCTCACACGACCACTGGTGTACTATTTACCACGTTGCAGTTCCCATTAGGTATATCAGAGCCGCAATAGTGTACAAACATTTCTGAACATGCGGAAAATAGTTCATATCCAGATATTTGTGATAACCGTAGCTACTCCAATATATCTGATAATGAGTAACTCACTATTAAATGTCTACGTGGCGTTCACTTACCTGCAGACAATCTGGATCTGGTAGTATACTAGGTACTATTATAATAAAGAGTACATATCAAACGTAATGTCTACAGTAAGAAAGAGACTAGTGGACTACTCGTGAGAGCTGGGCCGCACGCAGGATGCACGAAGGGTCTACGCTACGGGCGCCGGCGTAGCGCCCAATCCAACAAGTCTAAACAACTCTCCATTACACATATCATGACAAAAATCCAAAACTGCCGCATATTCCACAATGCAATGCAATTTTTCCATTTAAAAATAACAGTCAAAGAGAGAAGAGAACGCATCGGGAGAAGGGGAATAGAGTTAGAAATCGAAAGAAGTAAACATAAACGAACACGAACAAAAAGAAAGTTAAAGAGTCAAACAAAAAAGACAGAAATTTTATTAAATGTATTTAGTTTCCGCTTTTTAATCACACTTACCAATGACAGCCATATATTGGTTATAAGTAGTTGATTCTTCTCGTCCTATTGGGTTAGACGGTGTCAACAAAAACAGAAAAAGGACGCAGTCAGTATAATGGCCTAAACACTGTGACTCGACACCTTCTGGACACACAATAACGGGGGCCGGCGGCGCGCCAGGCGCGCGCACAGCTGATGCACGCGACTCGCGCGTCGCTCACACACAATCTAATATAGATATTTTATGCGAAATGTGTACAACACGACACACCGACTCTCCATGCGACACTCGGCCGCGATGGCGGCGCTCGACCCTCCCGCCTCCCGGAACCGTCTTCTGGTGCAAACACTCAAAAGTGTCGAGAAAGCGAAATGACTTATTAGAATAAGTATAAGGTGCGTTCAACAGTACTGTGCCGTGAGCGAAAGCGCAGTTACAGGAGGCGGGGGAGCGCCAGACCCGGCTCCTACCACTTACCAAGTTGAGCCAGACGTTCGTGGTCAGGATTTGATTTTTCTCATCCTTATTTTGTAAAACGAACGCGCGGTGACGCAAGAAAGGAACGAAAACACATGATGAACATCAATGGTAATCTGCGCAGATTGTTTCACCCTGAACATAATGTTCCCTAAATTAATCTCGTTAATGGAAGTCTGTACATGTAGTTGCGAGTCGTGATCGTTAAAGCCACAAACTCATTTTAATCTCCTGGCCCCGATAAATTTGCAGAGGAAGCAGTAATCCGTTTTATAGCAAGATCTCGTTAAGGGAAGCAATTAAATGCGAGATCTTCGCAGAACAGAGGTTTTGTGACGACTAGCGTTTTATGACTGGTCTAGAAAGTTGTTTTTCATCACACTTGCTGTCTAAGCGCGCCATTGTTTGCGCGCGCAGCGGGAGTAATAGAAAAGTGAAATTCCCTAGGGAGTAATAGAAATGTCAGTACGTCATTTAATAATGTTATTTCTTAAAACTTATTTTTTTGTCGGCAAGTGTGATGAAAAACATTGTATGCATCACGGTCGGTAAGCGGAATACTAACTCGAGTCATAAAAACCCTCCGCCTGACGGCGTCGGGCTTCTAACACTCTCGTTAGTAATTCCGTACTTACCTCCCTTGATGCACAATGTACTATTATTTACTTATTACTTGTAATTAAAACGATATTGAGTCGCGTGTATGTAAGAATTTTACAATATCAGTTATGTAATTTATTTACAAAATATCCTTTTAAATTTATAAAATCGTTGAGGAAACTGAAAATTCTATAATATAATTCATGTTATTTTGGTAAAGATGCCGATAATGCGCTCTAAAAATGATTACAGCATTTTTCCATAATGGCGAAGTGTTCCGAACGCTTCGAACGCGGGCTTAATTAATACAAATGCGGGAGCTAATTCATTAATGAGGCGCCCCTAATGCCGGGTTTCGGTGTAAAATAAAATAGCCAAAACCCCTTTCAATTTTCCAGCACAAAATATGGCGCCATCTTTTATTTTGTCATTTCGTAGTGATTTTCATCACAGACTAATTATTCCTGACTTGCTTTGACCCGGCGAAAATTAAGTAGCGTTTTTTTTCATTATTTTGTACCACGTATTTTATTTAGTAGGGAAATTACAGACTGAAACTCTAGTTTTAAAATTCAGCGTAAATCGTGAAAATGGAAACACGGTGACTAAAGTTTAATTTAAATTTACTTTGGAGTTTTTCAATAATTTGCCTGAAAGTAATCGCTAACTAGTATCAATGCACGTACATATATCTAAAAATCGCTGTATGAAATGAAAATGGAACATAATTATAGTACTTAAAAGGTACATTTTTTTAATATTCCTATTTGCTTCGAAAATATTTGATCGAGGTGAGAAATCCCAGTGTGATTTGTAAAGTAAATCCACTCTTTCGAGCCCCGGGTAAGTGCTAGCTGCTTCGTTTCTCTTTTCAAACATCAGATACAACATTTTACGCAGTTCACATTAGGCAAACATGGCAATGTAAATGCTTGAAATGGAACGGCAAATAGGCGCAGTTTTCTTTCCCTGCCCCGCTTTCATTCATGCTCTGAATAGGATATTTTGAAACGAGAACCCGTATGTTGCTAGCCTTTTATCACAAAGGCCCGGTTTATAATAAAAAGGTTTTGCCATTAAAATTTTACGGCTTCATTTATTTTTAATTAAGTAAATTTCCTTGGCCCACCTTTCCGGATGCATTCTGACAAAAACCGATTGGACGCCACAAAATTCCCGTAGCAGAGGCAGGCCAAAAAGGAGATGGTGGGATGGCTTCGATTCGTCCAACAAAGAGGCAGGTGGTTGTAAACAGCAGAATAGAATTTCGGGAAATAGGGCAAGCCTCTGTCCTGCAGTTGGACATTTCAACTACAAAAAATAGCCAAATTTTTATTTAATCAACCACGTTCGGAAGACGCGCTTTTGAGAAAAGGGAAAAATGATACAAGGGTTACCGCCTCTAGCACTTTGTCTGCGACCGCGCGCTTTTCTATTACTCGAAGCAAGTTTTGTTCCATTTTCACCCCAGTGTTCTCTTGAACAGTCTAGGTTCCACTTAGAGCGTTAACCGGATTTCAGCCAGACGTTTCCATTTTCACGGGTGTTTTTCGCATTTTCGCGTTTCGGAACGTGCAAATCACGGTTTGGAATGTCCGGAGCTCTGTTCGGTTTAATTTATCGATAGACTTGTTCAAGTGTACATTTAACTTTCCACGGACGCGTTCCTATTTCACTGAACACGATTTATTTTTTCAATTGTCGATTGCGGTTTTGTTTCTACGCTCTGCACTTTACTTTTTATGGTCGACCTCCTTGTTTTGTACCCATCTTTTTGCTATTAACACAATTTCTAAATACATAAATATTTACGGCAGTTATTCATCTTAAACGGTTTTACGTAAAAGTTGAGTAACCAAATTTAAGAACGTCTTTGAACGAGTCCAAGTGTAAGTACTTAAATTAAATACTTAACTTGTAGCTTTTAGCGACACTTTTAAAGTTGGAACTGTGAGCTCGAGGTGAATATTAAAAAGGAAGGTGAACACTAGACTCGTGTAAAAACGCTTAACGGTAATCCTCAGAGCACTCTCGGTGCACGCTGCATCCTGTAATCTGTCATAAAAGCGCCCATTACTTTAACCACACTTTTATCTCTATTTTAACTCTATTCGCTATCACTTTCAAGTTCCAAGTAAATTTCAGCAAGTGATCTTTTACATGTAAAAAGACCACGTTAAAAATGTTTATGATAGTCATTTGCGAGGCGATTAAAATGACATGTTACAAGAAGCTTCGTTTTTATAAATGCCGTAAATATCAACATGGGTACAACATTAATGACCCAAGTAATTTAGTTCAAGTAATCCGGATTTCAAAGTAATGTAAATGATTTCGTTTTGAGACTGTAGGTATTTAGAATACTTAAAAACCTCAGTTTCCACCTATAAGTACATGGGTACGTAAAAATGATTTGATGCCACTATTAATTAATTAGCCAACGACTTTGCATCATTGCCAATGACCCACTGGCACTCAATATTAGAACATAACATTTATAACTACATATATACCTAAATAAAACCTTAATATACACTTTGGTGGCCCTAGTGAAAAAGGGTTTAACTCACTGGCTGTTTTAGAAGTGTATATAGGTTTATAGGTACTTATGCGTTTCTATTAAACTAGTGTAAAAAAATATACCTAGCCTTTTTTACAAGACTCTTGGAGTCGTGCCCTTTTTCACTAGCGCCACAAACCACAGATTTAAATCTGCACATGAAAAACTGCACGTTTGACACAGTTACTTAACCAATTAGAATTCTTAGTCTCGTGTCATAGAACCTTACAAACGTCAAGAACAGATAAGAAGGTCGCATGGTAATAACCATTTGTAACATAAGCGTTACTGATGGGCGGTAACAAAACATTTAAGTGTAGGCGGTTTTTGAAAAGTATTATTTTTCTGGAATGGTTATCTATTGTTTACGTCTTTAATGTGGTACTCCAAAAAGTAAAACAAGTTTGTAATAAATAGGTAAGGCTATGCTAGTTGTGTGCAATACACAAGTTGCAGAGCATTCTCGAAATTGCGGGAATAGGACACTTCCGAGAATTTTCATGAGAATTTAAGAGTAATGTCTCATTGAGAATGTTTCCATGAGAACTTATAAAAAAATACTACGAAGAAAATGGTATTTCACAATTGAGTAAACAAGGCATAAAATATACCTTAAAAGGCATGTACATATACAACGGTTTTGGCATGATTAGAATGTTTGTAAAATTAAAATTGTCTAGAACATTCTCTATAGAACTTCCGCAACTTATGAAACTTCTCCTCGATACATAGCCGCTATGCACATGTCGACAAGTATACGTATATAGCTTAACCTATTACATTTATCTACTTTGATAGTTCCTGAACTGAAGCAATAATCAAACGGTCATTACCTTCGCCATTATCATGAACCTTTACTTAGAAATAGAATAAAGATGAAACCTTTTGTAAGAACAATGTATAAAGGCGGGGAAAAGGCGTTGGAATTCATTAATGTAAATAGCTTATTTGTGCCTATGTCCAGCATCGAATCGATAAAATGATGGATTACGCGCGGCTGCTAGATTTTTACCTATTCTTATTTAAAGAAATATCTAAGGAAAGTACCTAAAAGTCCCAGCGGTCAACGTTGCTTTACTGGTATTCGAATATTTTTTAAACCGTCAGGCTTTTTGCTACCGTTATGGTAATACACTGGTGTACTCTAGTAATACTTAAAAATTAAGTGTTGGAATACACTTCCTTACGGTACCTTGACAGTAAGTCATGTAACCTTTATTTTTGTAGTACCTAACTAACTGTGCCAAACTATGCAGTATTTCACAGACCACACTCAAAAAGTTGATAATAATTTAATAAACGGCAGTTGATAATATTGTTATATATAGAATTCCCATATTACGTACAACATCATCATCATCATCTCAGCCATAAGACGTCCAGTCGTCCACTGCTGAACGTACAACATACACAAAATTATTTTTTTCATAAATCCAGCGTGACATAGGTGAGCGATACCATGGCAATAACAAAAAAAAAATGTTGATTCACCCACTAACCCACAGTATTTTATATAAAAGTACAATAAAATGTGATTACTCCTTCATCAAACGGCATTGATGTTAAAATACGCTCATTTCTAAGTAGAACACGTAACGAAAACGTAGCACTAATCTGATACTTCAACTGCCGTTTAATTACTTTTTTAGCATTTAAGAAAAAGATAAATAATCCTGATGTATTTTTATTGAAAAGATCGTAAATGATTTAAAACTATTAATATTTTGCAGTATCTAACTTATAACAAAAATACGTCAAGATTGCTTACCTTAAATTTGAAATGCTTAACAAATTAAGACAATTGTAACCTACGCCTACGTTCATTATGTCCCCTTGATCACATTACTAGTAAAGCCATTTTAAAAAAAAAACGTCTACACCGCTTAATATAATTCAGTAATTGGCTATATTCATAGTAGGTACATTAGTTTAATTTAAATTGAATTCCTGTAGCCGTGCCATCCAATAACACCGCGGCAGATCATGGTAGGCATACTGGGTGACACAGAATTACGTAATTTAGATATTCGTGACCACCATATCGTCTTAAAGTACAATACGAAGTAAAACCTCCAGATAAGATGGCAGGACAGAGTTGAAGAACAGAGCGAAATTGTAAATTTCGAATATCAAAAAAAATATGGCTAAGCTTACCCAGTATTGCACTTTAAACAACAATTAGTAGAAAAAATTTTCGGTTACCGTCAGCAAGATACCTATCAAAAAATTATCTCTCATCTTCTATATAGCTGCTACGAGAGATGTGTCCTTTTGAGTTAGCACGGCAATATTATTAAAATACACAAAATTAGCACTTTAAAAAAGTCCTACCTACCTCTAATACAGATGTAGTGCATAATTATTTTCTTTCGGGTTTTCACGGAAACATCAGAGTTCATATTGCTGTCGCAATTTACTTCAGTATACATTGCACTGACGCTTTAACAGAGAGATGAATTCGGACGTTTCCGTGAAATACAAAGGATTGTTTACTACATCTGAGTGCGTAGCCACCATACCAATCACTATCGCTCAGTAGTGTATCGTAGTTTTCTCTCTGTGTCACTATTTTTTACACGACAAAGACAGGAGTGTCAAATCAGGTTTTACCCCTAAATTTAGGGTACCTAAATGTTTTTAGGAGTCGAAAATATTTAGAGGCATATTTAGGATATTTTTCCATAACATGTTTGTTTTTTCTATATATGCAAAAATGTTTACGAAAATCAGAAGACTTTTGTTACTTTACGCCTTTTTTGGACTGACGCAGTGACAGAAACAGATGTGATACGATGTTTGAAGTTCGCGACAGGCGCTTTTAAACTAGTGACCTTTGAAAAAATGCCTACAATTACCAGGTTAAAAATTGTACCAAAAGTACTAGTCAAATAATCCGCACCGTGTCATCCCCTGCGCAAAATTGTCCATCACACTTGCGGCATTGCAACGCTGAATCGAAATCGCTTAAAAAATAGTATTTTTTTATTTAGGGGAATTTACAACAAAATACCTTACTTTTAAGAGTTATGATTTGCTTTTTGAGGTTATAAAAGTTGGAGTTGGTAGCCCTGGACAAAGGTTGCGCTTAGATTAGCATCAGCGATTGGAATCTTGGCTACGCCCTCTGTTACTCAGTACATAAACTACCCAAGTACCCCATATAGCCACAGAAGGCGCACTCACCACATCTATGATCTGCTGCAGGGTCAGCCCGAACTTGACTTCCAGCGGCTCGCTTTCGTTGGCTACCGGCCGCTCCAGCGTGTTGTATGACGCCAGCAAAGCGTTCAATAGACGCTTCTCGTGGGGACCTTGCTCCGACACTGCAAAAAAAAAACAACATAGTATCTCGTTCTAAGGTGCTGGCTAAGGGCTAAGGTTGTGGCTACAACGGCTATCCTGCCTTTTTACCGTAAATTGTATTGCCGAATTTAACTTCCCAATCAACTTTTGGCAGAAGCATTCGGCCGAATAACTTTAGGCAATTAATTATTTCGCAACCATTTCATTTCCCAACCCCATAGTTAAGAAATGAGAATCACCCACTAGGTTGGGTTAGGTTAGGTTGGATTATGTAAAGTTGGGAAATGAAATTTGGCCAAATGACACTTCTGAGAAAAGTTGGTTGGGAAGTGAAATTCAGCAATACAATTATAGGCGAAAAGGCAGATAGCCCTACTATAAGGAACTACTATATTATTTTTTTGTAAAAATTACAGATACTAGTCTTTCAAAGGTTTATAGGATTAAAATTCAACGGACTATTACATTTTGAGTTAGGGTCTGCTTATAATGTTAAAACGACCCTTAAAATATCACTCTCATATTGGTAGTTTCCAAGTGGAACTCCTATAAAAAAAAATAAAGCTTTTTATGTTCTCTATTCCAGTAGTATTTCAGTCCAGTGATCGACTCCACCGCTGGAATGCGACTGGAATAATGTGAACGGGGCATAAGGGAGTAGCTATATGTATAGCATGTTCTAGTTGAAGCTTTGTTTGAAACAATGCATCAATTAAGACTGCTAGCACGTTAGTAGAACGTTAGTTCCGCAGACGCCCAGAATTGTTAACTGCAGCGTAAATGTATTTCCCGTTTTAGTATTAGGTACAATCCACCTCGTACTGAATAAAAATAACAATTTAGCCCATGCAATTGCACTTTACTACGGCTTATTGACGAAACCTGTGCTGTGGATATATTAAAATGTTAATTAATTTTTGTCAATAAAGATTAACTTATTTGAATAAGAAAAAAAAAAAATTGCACTTTAACGTAACAAAATAGAATTCTAAATTATTTATAAGAAAACAAAACGGGAAGTTAATGTACTTGTACATTAGATACTTATTTAATGTGAGTTAAAATAAAAATACGAGCAAGCCTAGTCAAGATGCCATTCTGCAATTTTAAATGTATACGATAAGTCACGTGACCATAATAATATATGGAAGTGATCGACCATAATAATTATTGCTTATCGTATACGATTGCAAAATGGCATCTTGGGTCAGATCTTTTAATTGGACATTTCTCCGTGCGTTTCAACCGTCATGATTCGGTGGCAGTCTTATCACACGAATCCCGTGAGCGATGCAAAAACTTTTGGATATGTTGGTAGACGTAGTTGACAACTACCAAGATATCCAAAAAAATTATGTGGTGGTACCCACGGTAATCGGATAATAGTGTTGCCACCGAAGTCACGGCTCCGGTTGTGTCCGGCTGATCTTATTTTTAGTCAATAGTAAATATTCTCGGTCCAACCATCCCTGTCAGTAAAAAAACGGCAAATAATTTTCTATGCACATACAACTCATTGTGCCTATATTTTTGAAAATGCCGCCATTTTCCACTGCCAGGAATCGTTGGACAGAATATATTATGTTGCCACTAAGTTGGCCGTTGTTTATAATACTTTTCACTTTCATCATTCATACATACATGCCAGGAGGTAGGTAACCGAGTGCCGCCAGTACTTACATCTGCATGGATATTGTGATCGATTTTTGTGATCCCTATATACGAAGATTAAATGAGTAAGCGATAATAATTATTATCATGTTCTTGATAACGTCCCTTCCGCTATAAGAAATTTTTTTAGAAGGAAGATTTGTAAAGGTCTCCCTTTACAAATTTTCTTCCTTCTATACTACATGACTTACCTTAGTCACATGTAATATCGAGTTTCTTAAAGAAAATACACAACATCGGAATACCTAAAACCAATTCATCTGCTTTTATTTCCTCACTTAAATGTAAAACGTATAGCCTTTTCCGAGCACGTACTACCGTAGACTATTTTACCACCTGTGAAGATATTCACAGAAATGTCTGAATAGAGCACTAGAGAACTTTACTGCCGAACATAAAAAGACTGAACCAAGAGATTTTTATTATGCAGCAAAAAGCAACAAAGCGGAAAAGCCACACTATTACGTGTGAGCTGGCAGATATACGAGTAACATGACCTTGAGGCTGGTATATAAATACTATCCTGAATAGTTTGCTATTATAGCTACCATCAAAGCTTACTCGTACCTCCTTATTCATAAACGTTTGTGAACTTAACAAGCCGCTAATAATAATTGTTTGTGGGTGAATATATGAGCGTTTCAACCGCCTAATTTTGGTGGCATCATTTTTGCGTTAGGTTAACAGGCAAAAATGATGTCAATCAAATTATTTATTAACTAAATATTTTGATTTGTACTTTTTTATTTTTCCCCAGTAGTCACACTACTTAATACTATAATTATAAAAACGTAATTATATCTTTGACTGTACATCAGATACATTATTTATTAGGTATCATATTACATCGTTCTTCAACTAATCGTATGTACCTAAATAGTTTAAAGCCAAAAAGGTTCGGCCTTTTGCGAAATCAAAAGTGGGTGTTCTCTTTTTAAGGTTTACCTTAATCCCTTCCGTTCCCATATCAGCCCTCGTGTACCCGAAATAAAACAATCCCAAAAGCCGATTAATAAAGTGCAAACCGCAACTGTAAAGCAGGGTCTGTTCCTATTGGATAGGCGAGCTCGAGTATCCTCACCATGCTCTTGTAAAATATATGGGGATAGAATAGTACTTGCACAATGTGGCCATGAGGAAAGGCAAAAATTTTAACAGCGGATTTCTGACCTTTGAAGTAAAATAGTATATTACGAAACAAGTGCGAAAAACAGGAAATCCGAAACGAGTGGCGATGTTTTAAATCGACACGAGTGATAAATTTCCTTTTTGCACGTGTCTCGTCCGACGTTTTTTAGTACAGATGGCCCTGTGAAATTTTGGACCTGACGTAAAATGACACACTTCTCGCACTAGAGCCTAAAAAAGGCACCGTCTGTACTAAAAAATGTCTTATGAAATTTGCCGGATTCCGTCTATTTTAAAAGAAAATGTAAGGTAAAGTGGGGTAAAATGAAACGGAAAACCGTTTCATTTTACCCCACTTTACCTTTTTTATAGTAAAATTCAAAACACCAAAAAATTTTTTCTTTGGAATACGCTGTCAAAAGGTTTCATTTCCTCATGGGGACTGTATTGTATTTTAGCCACGAATTATAGAGATATGAAAAAAGAAATTGTACAAAAAATATCCAGCTCAGAGTTCGTGGCCAAAATGCCAATCGCTAACGCCCAGTTTTAGATGTTTTGGATGTTTTGGATATCGTATCGTAGATTCTCCCTCTGTCAATTCTTTTGAGTTCAAGAAAGACCACGTTTCGTTTGCGACTGGCTAATTTTCCTATAACTAAGAATACCTATGAGAAGAAAGTGCAATATTGGACACTAAGTTTGTAGTGTCTATTAAACCTCGAATGATCCACAATATATTTGTCTAATATTTCTGTATGTTTTTAGGAATTTCACTTTTTTATAGCACGCGATCACCCTTAAGAAGAACGGTCGGTACCCTAAATAATAAAAGAAGTACAAATTTTGTTTGCCGTATTTTTAAATCGATTTTTGTAACATTGACCTAATGAAAATTATTTTCAACAAAAGGACGAAGGTGTACAGGGATACAACTTGTTCTAAAATAATAGATAATTACATTTCCTTTGTTGGCCTTTATCTCACCGAGGTTTAGTTAGCGTTTGAAATAAACTGACCCCAACTCTCTAGGGCCAGTTTCACCGCTGTAACTTATCACCGCGTATATAACTTGGCCACAATACGCTTACGACACTAGTTCACTTTTCTTTTCTTCAATGAGGCTTGAACGAACTAATGGAAATTGGTTGAAATAAACGCAAATAAAATACAGGTAAGAGCTTCATCCTTTGGGTTAGGATGTTACAAACTTTTTATTGATTATTACATTTATTACAAAGTTATCAGATTTTGTAAAGAATATAGAAAGATATAAAATATACGTCTTACATTTAAAACGGGGTATTTGCCATGTAAAATTGTTTACAGATTTTTAATATTGGCAACATTGAAACATTGATTTGCAACATGTCAAAATATCGGTAGTTCGTTAAAACAAGTTTACACGTTATTCACCCTATTATAAATCATAGTGGTAATATTGAATGTTGTCTATGTAGAAAGGAGTATGTGTGTGTGTCAATTGACAAACTTTCTTTCTAACATTTTTTCGACACCGTGCACTATGGACTATGGGTGCCAAAGACGCGACCAATTTCAAGAATGTATCTCAATCACATAGTAGATAGGTAATATTTACTTGATTACCGCGATATTAGCGAATATTCTAGAGATAAAACTATTTATATGTATAAACAAAATTCCTAACTAAATAATGAATACCTAACTAGTTAGTATTTCAAATTTAGCTATGAATTCAAAATTATGAAAATTGACAAAATAAGAGAAATGCTCTCCCAGAAAAAAATGCATTTGAATGCACAAAGATTATGATGGTTCCTACGAGTATAATTATGACATGATATAAGACATGATGGTATTATTATTAACGAGCTATATTTCCCAATTAATAGAATGACCTGAATGGACCTAACTAACTACGAGCACACCCATTATCTTACCAGATCAGCCCCAACTCCAGATCTAAGCCTGTAAATTATAATTTATTTCAGCCCAAGCTTTGCTATAATCCAAAATCACTCCCAAACCCGATCCCGCGAACAGAGAATAGCTAGATTGATAACCGAAACCGGATTATTAACCCTACCGATAGTCCCAAAAGCCCACGAACGACTTTACAACACCTGTAGGTCATTTAAAAACGATATAAGTATACCTGGATATCAATATACTTACGACCTTTCACGTAAAAGTGGTTCGCAAATAATTGATAGTGTTGGACCGTATTCTGGGGGTGGAGAGATGGTTTTGGCTTAGCAGCTTGCCGTCAATAAAGTTTCATTAGACAGGATTGGATGGCTTGGATCCGTGATGTATGGAGCGTAAAATGTGAAAGATAGTAGGTACCTGTGCGGTGAGCCACAGAGGTTCAGTATGTGTTTACTTATTTTAAAATAGCGGCGCTAACGAAAGTTAGTGATACAAACTATGTGGCATACTATGTCCAACAACCTTAGCCGGTACAAAAAGGCTAAAAAAATAAAAAAAAAGTAGGTGCGTGTTGATCGCTGTTTGTTTTTATAAAAAAAGAAAAAAACAGGTTATTAATATCACGTTTTTATTATATGTTTGGTATTTTAAAAATAGGAAACATTTTTTACTTAAAAAATATACAATACGAATACGTATTTCCATTGAAAATCTCCAAAATACACATTACACGAATCCGGAATTTTTAATGATTTACTTAAAACATAGATATCTCAGACAAAATTAAATCTCTATAGCACCATATTTATCTACTTGTTTTCCGAATTATTTAATACTACCTTCGTCGCCGTATATATCGTGCATTTATATAATATGGTAAAATAGAGTGAAAAGCGTTCCTAAATACCGAGGGTATTTACTTCTTGGAACGTATTCAAGACACATCGATTCGCACGCGTAAGCGAAAGTGTAAGGCACTGGTCTCACCGCGAGCTACTAAGCTATGAACTATATATCGGCTATAAACACGAACGAAAGATACGCACTCCCGGGTAAAAAAAAGAGACGACGATACTCACCCGGCGGTGAAAGCTGATAGCTGGGCGAGTATCGCCGTGTCTATTTTATTTACACGGGAGTGCGTATCTTTTGTTCGTGTTTGTAGCCCATAGTTCATAGCTTAGTAGCTCGCGGTGAGACCAGTGCGTTACCGTTGAGAATTTCAGCTTAATCATTTAATTCGATTATGATTTCAGCAATGGCTGAACATAGCCCCCGGTCGAGATTAGACCAAGCAATCAGAACAATAGACAAAGGAGCATAATCAAATCTATGAGCAATATCCCAACAATGAGTTTCCTTGATTATATTGATTTCGTGATTTAGTAATGTGGGACTAGACAAATAGGATTTCATTCATTCTGTAATACAGGGTGATTCCGTGGTCGTCATCCCAACTGTGAAAGACGAGTTAAGATGGTCTTTCTGACAAATGTTTCCCATGGGACCTATATGACCAGACGTACTTTTTTTACGACTAGGTAATTAATATGTAGGTATACATTTCTCCATACTAATTCTTTCTTTATGTGTTTACATAATTATGAAACGAGACTGGAAATTATGAACACTTCCGCATTGGTCGGTATGAAATCAGTATTTTTTTTTGCGTGATATTAATATTTGTTCCATGGGAAATCTTGTTCAGAAGTCAGAAGGACCATCTTAACACGTATTTCACAGTTGGGTGACGATCACGGAAATACCGTGTATAATTATTAGAGTTTGAATCGGTTCACGGTTATCTGAGATATTGAGTAACATAAATACAAAAAAAAACAGTCAAATTGAGAACCTCAACGAGGCCTTACACCTAAAGTAATCCTGGCGCAAATAATTGCAACTAATGAAAGTAATTACGTAATACTTAAACAGCGTCACGGCACGAATTTCAGTGTTTAATTTATTAACATTTTACCATCGACTATTACTCGGTAATGAGGTGCATTAAATATAAACCGAGCCAAGTCCATCGGTATTCTGGGGCGGTATTATTTATTCAGCAAGCTAATGAAATTGCCCCGTCCGGGAAACGATGCCAAACACCAGTTGCTGGTGCGTAAATGTTCATGTAGTGTTGCCCGTTGCCAACATTCCCGGGAAAAGGTACCACCACACGTTCCATGTGCAGCTTAACACGTTCCATGTGCAGCTAAAATCGATAGTGTCACCTCTCACGTGCAAATTCTCGCACAAAATTTCAAGCATAACCTGGCAACAGTATTAAAAGTTCAATACCTAATTTTATCAAATTGTCACTTTTTACAGCTGATACGTGTGGGTAAGTTAACATAGCTCAGCTCGTACGTGCAAATTTCAAATTATCCCTATATTTAAATAGGGTCGTGCGTCATATATGCTGCATTCACGTATCATCAATACCTTCAAATGCATCACATGTGATGCATGCACAGAGAACGTGTTAAATCAGAAATTCACGTCACACGTGCAAATTCTCGCAAAAAAGTTTTGCATAACCTGGCTGCAGAGTTAGACACAATAGTTATTTATTATACAAGGGGGCAAAGTTGTTGTTTAACTGTCGTGCCAATATTGAGACCTGAGCTAGCGAAAGATTCCAAAATTGAGCCACGAGCATAGCGAGTGGTTCAGAAACTGGAATCTTGAGCATTGCGAAGGTCTCAAGGCACGAGAGTTGAACAAACTTTGCCGCCAAGTGTAATACAACTTTTTTCCCCTCACTATCGCGAGGAAATATGATTACAAATCTCATCCAAATGTAAATTAACTTAAAGAAACCATTTAAAACTCAATGTCGAAACGTATCGTAGAATAGAGTTACTTCTGGAATTTAAATATAGCCAATGGCTTACAAAGTCACCCATGAAACGACCAATTTAACATGTGAGCTCCGATTGCGCATGTTTACTACGGTCATACAGATCCACTTATACTAGGCAGTAGGGGGCTATAGGAATTAGAGCAATGTCAAATTACTTTATTCACAAGTGTGTAAAAAGCGTTTTTACCCGCTCGTATTAAACGATAAACGAGCGCTTTACGAGCTAGTGAGGGGAAAAGTAATATGATTACTTCTGTAAACTACATGTGTATGTGTAATCTAGATTACAAAGTACACATACAAAAGTAATCGGAAGCAGTAATCATATTACTGTTTAATTAACTCTGCCTGGCAGCAATATACCACGTCCGCCATCGCCGTTACCTAATATTATCAAATTGTCAAATTTCATAGCTGTTACGTGCAGGTAACAGCTATGAAACGTTGCTTATCTCATACCTGCAAATTTCAAATTATCCTTTATATTTAAATACGGTCGTGCATCACATAGCATAGGTCTCTTCGCGTACGCCATTCGTCCCGGCCTTATGGCATAGCTAAATTACCATGAACATGGAATTGCATATTAATTTATTTCAAAAATAGACAAAGTTCGACCTCCGTAACTCAGACGGTATTGACTCTGAGTACGAAGCTAGAAATTCAACTTTATTTAGCTTTGTATGAGTTTTAATATCTGAAAAAATGTAGTACACATTGAGGTAGGTAGGTTTATAATAGTCATCTATCTGATCAATGTATTTAAATGTTGCAGTTCTGCTTTGATGTACTGTACCTATGTTTTTCGTCAATAGTCTCATTGCACACATAATATGTTTTCTTGACAACATTGTAACTATTATAACAATATAACATTGAAGCTTTATCTATTTTTTCATCACACTTGCTGTCTAAGCGCGCCATTGTTTGCTCGCGTAGCGGGAGTAATAGAAAAGTGATATTCCCTAGGGAGTAATAGAAATGTCAGCACGTCATTTAATAATATTATGTCTTAAAACTTATTTTTTTGTCGACAAGTGTGATGAAAAACATTGTATGCATCACGGTAGGTAAGCGGAATACTAACTCGAGTCATAAAAGCCCTCCGCCTAACGGCGTCGGGCTTCTAACACTCTCGTTAGTAATTCCGTACTTACCTCCCTTGATCCACAATGTACTATTGTAAGCCACTAGGTATATGGTGGTGCACATCACTAATCAAGTAAGTATTCCCAGAGCTGACATTATCGATGTTCGGTGCCTGTTCTGTCAGCTGCTTAATTAGACAATCGAATGTAGTCGATAGACAAAATGTATTGTCATGACGCGATAAAGTGACAAACTTGACAACATACTTTGATGTCATGTAATTTTGATATATTTTACATGTAAAAATATATTTATTGTGTTTTCAATTTGCAGACAGAACCTGGTCCTCAGAGCCCGAGTCATCGAAGTCCAGGAAAACACTTCACGCCTTTGTATCACTAATTGCCGAAGTTTTATAACCTATTCATTTTTTGTTGCCTTAGGTGAGTCCAGCTTCGAGGTAATTCGCACCCTTAGTCAAATAACGCAACATGTGATCATCCGTCAAAAGTGTTTTTATTACGGAAATAGCCTTTAAAATATGCGTTTATCATTATACGAAAACAATTTTTATTCTAAGTTATTTAGTTTCAGAGATAATTTACGCGGAAAACGACGTAAGTGATTTGTGGTCCTAAAATAATGCTACTTGTGCAAATGCTTAGTTGTTTTACGTCGCTAACGGTGGCGCGCGCGCAATCGTAACATCAGATACGTCATTTTTCTCGGACATTTATTATGTGTCGTATGTTGAATCAAAATTAACAAAAATGGAAACGGGAAATGATATCTCCAATGGTGAGTTATTTTAAATGCTATTTAGATATGTTTGTGCAAAACAAACGTATGTGCACTTACTGCTGTTTGGGTGCTAATTATTGCCATAGAATGACCCGTCGCATGTTCATATACGATATTTTTCTCCGGATAATGATATGTGAATAAAAAAATATTTTAAACTAATTTAATATATACTATGATATGTTATGCTATGAGTTTTACGTAAATTCAAGATTTTTTTAAAGGGTGATCTTATGTTTACTTGCGCTTGTATTCTACAAAATCTTCATAGTCGCTTGTCAAGATGCTGCATTATATGACGGAATTGTTAGAAATGTACGTGCACTTACGTCATTTTATTAGGTCATAGTCTAACTTGCGTCGTTTTTAAAAACTTTAAATGCTAGAAAATACATATTAACTGTATAAACGTTAAAGTTTTTTTATGTATTAATTGTATAGTATACCTACGTAATTGTATTAACACATTTTTGACCTAATTACTCTAACTTTTATTTTTTTTACACACTGCAAACCTTTTCCTTAAAAATACAAGTACATTGAGTTTTTACGTGTTACTTTAAATTTCATAAGCTGTTGCGGAGTTTTCGCGCATGCCATCTGATGAAAAAATACTTCGATGCCATACCCTGAGCAATTTAACTTTGCAGATGTGCTAAACATCATCACATCAACAAAGGAGTTGTTTCACACACCTCTTTCTCGGAAACGTTTTGCCTTCAATACAGATAGCATACCTAAAACAAAAATGCACCAGAAATATTGCGAGGACATTTGCTCAAGCTCATCAATGTTTAACTTCGCTATGAGACATGTCTCCAGCTACATCTGTTACTTCAATGCCGTCCAGAGGCCATAAAAATGATACTACAATGCCTTCCCTAGGTGGTGAAAATGATGAAGTATCTGTTTATGCTATTTTAAATGAGAGCCATGAATCGGATATAGACCTACCGACGGTCCTGAAAGGAGAAACAAGACAGTTACTTAAAGGGTCGAAATTATTGTCTCTAAAATCAACGAAAACGCTTACTACCGCAGTATACTACCAAAGATGGAGACACAAAGCGTTATATATTCTGACCAAAACCTGAACTTTTCAACATTCTGCCTCTTGTTGGAGGGGTTATAGGATAGGCCGAATCACGAAACGTACTTCTATTGAAACTTATTTTCTTACACTTGCAATGAAATTTTTACATGACGTACCTCGAATCAATCAAGGAAGTACGTAGTTTTGGGTACTACCAGCGAACAATGATTTAAAGGGATTTCATACAAAATGTCAGGCTTCAGCCAGCGAAGCACCTTTCTTTTATTTTTAAACGTCGAAATATGACAGACTTGAATCAATGAAACTGACTAGTAGCATTTCTTTTTTTATTTCATTACAAGTTTGAGAAAATCACTATACAAGCTTCAGCCGGAAAAGGCTTGCAGGCTTCATATATCTATTCGGCCTGCAAGACCTTACTTCTCGGGTTTTGTGGTAATGTACTATTCAAGCTGATGAAGAAGATAACACAGTTTGTGAGGCCTGTAAAATGTAACACCCATTTAAAGAGTGCAGTAGGCTTAGCACAGGATGAGTGCGACAATATGTGCCGCGAGATCTATCTCTAGTCTACTATCCATCCATCTTTTATTCATATAGTTAGTAAAGATGGAAAATCTATCTCGCGGCGTTATACTGACATACCAATCATGTGCTAAGCATACAGGAATGTATAAGCTGGACTGTGAATGTCTTCTATAAAGTTTGACAAGCCTCTGGTTCTCACTAAGGAGAAGATAAACGTTCCCAGAATGCTGCGCGAGCCCATTGAGATAATGTAATATCCAAACTTGAATAGGATAGAAAAAAGCTATTCTCTACCACCAGCTTGGGGTTCGGTAGTTCATCTGATAAAGGAACATACTGATCGACTGTGAGGCTGATGAGTTTGACGTTAGGCTTTTTAGTACAGGCAGTATTATTTTCCAAATTAATTTTCAATGTAATGTTATTTAAAATTGTATGTTTTGGTCCGATGCATGTTGATTTTAATGTTTTTTGAAAAAAAAATACGTCCCAGCGTCCCACTGAGTTTCTTGCTGGCTCCAAAATTGGGATACTTTCCTGACAATACGAAGGAAAAGATTTCTTCTCAGGTCCGAGTTGTGGGATTAAATAGAACCGGCGTAGATAATTAATTTATTTGTTGTCTTTATTTTAAAAATACATATCATGAATTACTAGCAAAAATTAAACTTGCCAGTTTAGTACCTATATGTATACAACCACCCCTAAAGTTTACCGTCTGTCTGTGGTCTAGTATATATTGTATGTGGGCAGTTTTGTAATTATGGTCTTATTTTCATGGAGGTAGATGCATACAATTTCCTTCACTGTCACTCACCCGTAAACCACGAACCCTGCAAAGTGTTCGAAACGTCGGGATGTAATTAAATTAATTAATATACGCGATATAATCTATTACTATACTTTTATTCCATGTAATGTAGAAAGTTTTATACTTTTAGAGACGCGACATAAGAATTAGGGCTCTTTATTTTTTATTGTTTAATTTGAAGAAATGTGACTAGAATTAGAGGTATTCTATATTACTTTTGGTTATTATTTCAGATTACTAGTGAATTTTATTTTTGTTTATTAATATTGTTATTAAAATGATAATGTTGTTTAAAAATACACTTTTTTATGCTTTTATTTAGTATCGAACCCTCATTTATGAATATATTTTTGACCCCCGGCGGGTTTTGCTACATGCGATTGAGTTATTTACTTTAAGAATGGCCTATTTCTTGTAAATAATATCCTTTTGCTAGGGGCAATTTGATGATTTTCAATAGAAAAACGACCTATTGTTACATGCGTCATAGGATGCTTTGTAAAACAATGCTACATGTGCACTTGCGATACATACTCTTTCATCAAATAACGACGGATGACCACATAAGTCACCTAGTACGTGGTAAAACAATGTAAAAAGTAATGTATTAAATAAGATGCAATATAAGGCATTCAGTTAGTTTTGTTAACCAAATTACATATGCAAAATTTCATAAAGTTTCCTTCAAAATTGAAAAAGTTATCCTCAAAATGCACTTACGCAATCTTTAAACCTCTCTCCTGAACATTTGACTTTTTGCAGATGTGGCGTTGTTTTACCAAGGGTACGAATTCATAATTCATAATTCTTTATTGCAACCATGGTATTTTTGATGTACAAAATAATTAAAATAAATAGTTTCACATGGGCCCTGTTAGGGCGAAACAAGAAAACAATAGGTATTTACGCTATATATCAAACACCACTTACAATTAGCTATAAACTTAATAATAACGTCAGTTAAGTATACAAACAATTTTCCATTAATAAATATTGAATCAAAGTCAAATTAATTCACACTACATTAAAACATTTGGATACAATATCAATAAATAAATTTACTTTCATCAGTTATTACATTAAAGTTTAAGTTAATATTCGTACCTAATTATTCGTTTGGACAGGATTAATAAGAAATTATACTATGTCAAATTCGTTATCTTTATAATAGAGAGATATAATAGGTACAGAAATGTCAGAATGACTTTGTATACCCCCTCCGTATACTGCCTCTTACAACAGATTGAAACGAAGCAATCACTTTTGTTGCAAATGGGAACTTAATGGGGAAGACCAATTATTATTAGAAGAAAGATTTTACACTTCAAGCTTTATACAAATATGTTCTACACCTGTCTAGTACTTTTCAATTCGGACAGGTATGAAAACAAAAGAACTTAAATGGAATAGTAAAACTTGCGTGTCCCTTCGTTTCAAGTTCGCCGGCAAGGGACTTTGCTCTTTACTTATTCAGATCCGCACTTTACGAGAAGTTTGATCTGCGTTTAAAATAACTCATGTTTTAGTTTGAATATTTTTATATTTTGAATACCTTTACATCTCTGTTGGTATGCTTGGTATTTGTTTTATTGTTGCTGCACAAATTTTAACACCTTCGCGGACACTCAACGCCTATAAGCGTAATCTCATTGTTTCTTCTATTTTGTCTGGAGTAGTATCCGCGAATGTGTTAATAAGTATCTTATCTATTGATATCTATCTTCCCCTATTTTTGTGCATTTTTTATTGAGAATTGATTGCGGTTCGTCGACGTTTTGACATAGCTTCCTATATCACTGGTCGCGTATTCTGCCTGGCCTAAGGAACCAGTGCATTATTATGCCAGGCAGAATAGTCTCACCAAAAGCAAGTAAGACATGAGCTATCGACGAAACGAACAAAATAATATAGATCCTGTGTCAGTATGAGTGAGGGAGCAAATCCATATAATATATAGCATGTTAATACATTTCATCGTGCAGTCTCGTTTTAATTCAATTGTGATTTTTCTGAAAATGTAATGAACCATTACAAGTTTCCAGCGATTATGTTCGACAGACAAACAAGTCTCTGAGTCGTTATTAATTTCGAATAACTTTTGAGATTGCCCACCCTAAACTCGGAGTTGATTTATTTACTTATATTTTCGAGTAGATTACTTTTGAGTGGTTTGGTATTAGCTTGGTGAATAAAAATGTACTTGGGTTTCAATTGTTTTATAATTCGATTTTTTTATTTAATTTGACATTGACAAACGTCATCATTGTGATCAGCCTAAAAAATATTGTTATTACTAAAGTGGATAGCTTAAAACCCTAGGATAGTTTTAAGCCCTACTTCATTTTACACTGCTTAACATTGAAAATAACACCATCTTTCTTGAAACTACAGCAGATAAAACTAAGTTAAAAACGCATAAAAAACTTCTTCGCAAATTCATAAAACGCGGCATAAAACTGTAACAAAAAACGGTTCTGAAACGCGGTTTTACGGCAGAATGAGGAGTGCCCTAGTCATCGACGAACTTTTTAAATGGCGTCTTTAAAAATAATAAAGTCCAGGATAATTAGTTT